>JAJMDJ010000034.1:0-17482 GCA_030573495.1 Hanseniaspora nectarophila
TGATCAAAGGACCAAAGGAACGGGGAATTGTTTTCCAACAGTGAAAAATAGTCACAACTTCATCATTATCCTATCGGCAGAGTGACGTCCGTGACTCTAGTGAACCCTTTCTCTGTTAAAAAAACCAGCAGTATTTGCTGTAAACAAGCTTTTTTTTTCTCATCTTTTTCTTTAAGCTTTTTATGACGTCTTTTTTTTTTATTCCAAAAAAAAATGTCTTGGTGTGGGGGAGTAAGCAAGTGTGGGGTAAAATATTAAGTGCGTGGTACATGACACAATATATAGATACCTGATGAGGATTATTCAATTTTGTAATATAGACCAATGGGCATAGTTTGAATCACCATTGAAGGCTTTGGAAGCTAGCAACAAGAAACACAAACTGAACTTCAACTTGTTGTCTTTTCCCAAAGGTGATGGATTAAACCTCAACTTGAATTCATTGACGTTTAAGTTGGAAGCCTTACTGTCACAAATAACAGTTCCTGTATCCAACAAGTGTTTTTCAATACCAGTTTCGTGGATTCCCTTAATTGAATCCCATTTCTTGACATCAACTTCGGCTTTAAAACCAGCATACAATTTCTTTCCATCAGGAAAGTACATTTCCAAATGGTTTTTACCAAAGAAAGGCACAACAAAGTTTTTTTTCCAAAAGGTACTCTTGTACTTTTTGTAGACATACATGTCTTCAAAACCGTAAACTTGAACATCTTGTAAGGACAAATCAAAGCCATCATGCTTTTTGTCCAAAACAACGTACTTATAAACGTTGTACTTTTCAGTTTCAGAGAAATAAGTCTTGTTTGTCTTTTCGACAAAATCACATTGATAACTTGGCAAGCCTAATTCCGATTTTGATTATTTTTCAGAAATCTTACATTGGTTGTTTTTAAAGGCAACTAATGATTTTTCGGAATCAAAAGCGTAAGTTGAGTTAGAATCTTTAAAGAAAAAGAAGTTTTCAGTTGAATTAGAATTAGTAGATGACATTTTGGAATGGTCATTTATTATTCCTATTAAATGTTTCTCCAAAATTAATATAAGAATACATTTGTTTATATACAATTGGGAATGTGTTTTAATTGATTAAATATATGTAAACATTAATTTTTTTTAGCTCTTCAAAAAGTTGGTCCGAAGAAATAAATCTCGGAGTACATTAAAAAAAAAAATAATTATAAATATTACATATACAATTCTGATTCCTCAACCTTGGTTAAAAGATCATGGTCTGATAATGAGGGGTCAAAATCAATCAAGTAATCACCATACACAGAATTCTTAGGTGTCATGCCCTTGAAATTTCTAGAACCCTTCTTTTCAGCTAACTTTCCTCTTATAGCAAATGGATCTTTTACAAACAAGTCATATCCAAATGCCTTTTCACTTTTGTTTACTGATTCAATATATTCACCATGCATATCGTTATAATAATGAATTGGTGAATTGCTGTTAAAATTCAAGGTACAACCCACCAACTTCTTTTCTGCACCAGAATATTTCCAATGAAGATCCGAAAATCTTCTCTCCTTGAACCCAAATCCTGTGATTACAACTTTGCACAAAACCTCAGTATTGTACATATGTTTGAATAAAGCTAAACCAAAGTAAAGGTTGTCAAAAGAATCCATTGCATATTCCTCAATGGCAATGTTCTCTATAAAAATCTGATCCTGTGTCATGTTGAAGTAGTCTTCAAACGTGCTAATTAACGATAAAAATTTCGTATTTTTGATTTGTTGCTGTAAGTCAATAAGAGCAGTCCGATCTGCCAATGCGCTATAATATCTCATTGCCAACTCGTAATAACTTTTACTCTCACTGATATCTGGGAATTCCTTCTTGGTGTAGCCTCCTGAAAACACGGTCATTGTGTTTTTTGTTGTCATCATCAAACACTTTATTATGTGTTCAACCATCGCAAGGTGGTCGTTTCCTTCAATCTGAAACGAGACAAGAACCCATTCTTCTCTATCAAGTCCAAAAAGCTTATTATTGTTGCTAATAGAAGGCTTCCATATGGAGTGACAAGGCAAAATATTCAATGTATTTATCATGTTGATTTGGTTTGTGAAGATAAAAAAATTCCCAAAAAAAAATCAACATAAATTCTAATAACGCGTTTCTTTGTTACATTGAATATAATACCACAAACTTTTCACTCCAGACATCATGAAAGCAGTAGGAGTTATGCACACAACAGATTTAAACGTGGTTTGTGAAAAAAAGAAATAATGATGCCAAAATTATCTTTACACGATTGGCAAAAAAAAGAAATTAAACGACAACCACAGGATTCGAACCTATGCGGGCAGAGCCCAAAAGATTTCTAATCTTACGCCTTAACCACTCGGCCAGATTGCCAGTTATTTCTTATATGAAAGTAAAATTTTGTTCAGCGAGCCACAATAAGACAACTTTACATCCTTTTTGTTGATCAAATCCCATTTTAAATATGTATCTATAGTCTGCACACAAACAATATACTATCCAGAATTAGGATTACTAGTACAGATGTGGGTTCCAATTATGTTTTATTAATATACTGTTGAAAAATCTTGTAAATCTGACAGAATCACATATTATATTCTTATTTTTAAAAAAAAAAAATGTTAATTATATGCTATTTTAAATAGTAAATTAAATAAATAAATAAATTAAATAATAGTAAATAATTACCAGGATTGGGATTCGTCAATGTAACCAACATGCTGTTTACTTTTATCATTGATGATGTTTTGCATATATTGTTTCTTTACTTGGTAAGAGATAGACATCAAACCACAAGTCATGATGACCAATGATTCATGGTTCTTAAAGCTTTCGTTAACACATTCAGCAGCATTCATGTAATGAGCAAAGTATTCTATATTTGAATTTAATGAGTTTAGAGATTTTTCAAAAGCACTTTGGGTTGAGCTATTGGAGGATTCTTTAACACCAATAGATTCTGAAATATCAAGTTTTCTAGAGTAAATATTTAGTTTGATATTTAAACCATCCTTTTCAATCATGGTTCTAATTTCATCTTCAAAGACTCTGACAATGTTCAAAGATCTAACACCCCAATGCAAAACATTAGGCTTCAAACTGCCATCATGTGTTTTGGAAGCTCTGTGATTACTCAAGTAACTGATTGGACCAGCAGCAGCAGTACCGGTAGTAACAACAGATAATTGGTCATGCTTGTTGACAAAGTTTCTGTTTGAAAGACCATATGGACCTTCAATACAAACTCTTAGGTCCATAGTTTTGGTTCCCATCTTTTTGAATCTCTTGTAAAGCTTCATACTGATACCCTTTTTGACCTTCATAACAATTGCAAATTCATCAGTGTTAGGTAATTTAACAAAAGTGAATGGATGGGCTTGCCAGAAGAACAATGGAAGACCTAAGTAAATGAAACCAAATGAACCTTCCTTGATCTTGAACAAAGATTTGTTGTAGTTGTTAATTTTCAATTTGATGAAAATATCGTTCTTGTCTTCGCTGGTTTCATCTTCATATAAGACAGCGGTGTTCTTTCTGTAACCACCAAATACTACAAACATGTTGATGAATCTGGTTAATCTTTCTAAAGACCAAACACCAATGTACGGAATGATATATTGGATATAATCCAAAGGACTCAAGTGATTCCATAAACCATAAACAAATACAATAGCCAAAGTGATGTGAACAACCAAAAAGACTTCGTAGTAGTGTTTTCTAACAATTCTGTGGTTACTTAAGAAAACCATAGCAGAACCAACAATAATGGTATAAACACCAGCAATCCAGTAGTCCTGTTTGTATCTAGCAGTGTAAACATGTGTTTTAACAGAGTAGATCCAGTAAGCAATACCATGAGCAGAAGCCAACATAACAGCGAGTAAGGCAAAGAATTTGTGGAAGAAGATCATATCAGCCAAGTTCCAACCTGTGCACCACAACAAGAAGTTGTTTCTTGAAGCAAGTACAATGGAAAGATTCAATGGGAACATAGCCAAGTAAGCAGCTCTGTCAGCAATGTATCTGGAAATTTGAACTGATTTTCTAGGGAATAAGTAATCATTATCCATTGAATGATAGTTCCAAAAGATACCAACCATTAATATGATCAATGTTCCTCCAATACCAATACACTTACTCAGGTTGAATTCATTTGGATCAATAGGAATGTAGAAGTAGTCTAAAATATTGTAAAGCTTGGAAAATACAATGAAGATGATTTTTTTGCATTTGAATTCAGCAGTAACCAAGAATCGAGGCCTCCACAGCTTGAACAAAACTTGGTACATACCAAGAACTACAAAGTAGAATAACCAGAAACCCAAGAAAATCAAACCAAAGATAATACCCCAAGATTGATTTTGAGTGTGAGTGTAGTAAGCCTTGTAGGACAAGTCATAAGTAGTTTGATTATAAGCAATAGGAGTTCTTAAAACAGCACTAGAAACGTTAAACTTTGGGATAGCAGTGGCGTTCTTGATAAACTTGGAAACATTGTTATAAGATTTGTGGACAAATTCCTTGGTGATGTTGAATTTGGTAATGTTCAAAAGAGCACATCTTTGCTTGTAAAAGTGAACATAGTCGTGTAAGTCAACTTTATTTTCAATGGCACAGTAAGACATGGCACCAAAGGCTACAACATCAGAACATTGACATGCGTAGTTTTTAATGGTATCTTTTTTACAATACATAGCAGCCTTAGAAGTGGCAACTTTACATGCAACAAAAGGAGTTATTTCATCAGCCTTATTCCATTTCTTAAATTCAGTTTCAGCTAAGGATAAATGCAGCTGAGCAGCAGCAAAGAATATAAACAATATCTTCTTTAGAGACAACATTTCTGAAGTAAAGTTATTGAATTATTTTTGGTTTTTGTTCACTAAATACTATTAATGAGAAACAAGATTATTTAGAAGCATTTTAAATATCATTTGATGAAGCCTATATCGCTGCTTAAATAATATAGAATGAAATTGCAGAATGTGAATCCAGAAAAAAAAAAAAAACAAATAATCATGCAAGATAACAAAGAAATCAACATCTTTTCTAGATTATCATTACACGTAGGCATCATATAGACCACTAAAAATTTAACATTTTTTTTAAATAATTACGATTGTATGGTTTATTTGCACCCAGTTTTTTTTTTTTTTTTTTTTTTTTTTTTTTTTATCAATAATAAAAACTGTGCTTCATATAGTAAAAAACAAGGTGTAATTTTATTTTGCAGCAGGATTAAAACTTAATTTGAAATGAATGCCTTTTTATTTTAGATAAACATGCAACGTGAGGGGTTTTAAAAAAAAGTCTACACTCACCCTTGATTTAACTTGTATACCTTTCAAAAAAAAAAAAAAGGATAATCCGAATTACTATCCAGGACATGTGGTTCCAAAAAAAAAAAAAAAAAGAACTAAAAATTATATGCTACATTAAATAAATTAAATAATTACCAGGATTGGGATTCATCATAGAAACCAACATGTTGTTTACTCTCATCATTGATGATGTTTGTCATATATTGCTTCTTTACTTGGTAAGAAATTGACATCAAACCACAAGTCATGATCATTACAGATTCGTGATTTTCAAAGCTCTCATTAACACATTCGGCAGCATTCATGTAGTGAGCGAAGTATTCCACATTTGAATTGAATGAGTTTAGAGATTTTTCAGAAGTACTTTGGGTAGAACTGTTAGAAGAGTCTTTACCACTTAAAGATTCTGAAATATCAAAGCTTCTGCAGTAAATATTAAGCTTAATATTTAAACCGTTCTTATCAATCATCGTTTTGATTTCATCTTCAAATGCTCTAACAATATTCATAGATCTAACACCCCAGTGCATAACATTAGGCTTCAAACTGCCATCATGTGTTTTAGAAGCTCTGTGGGTACTTAGGTAACTAAATGGACCTGAAGCAGCAGTACCGGTAGTAACAACAGACAATTGATCGTGCTTGTTGAAAAGGTTTCTGTTTGAATGACCATATGGACCTTCAATACAAACTCTCAAATCTATAGTTTTGGTTCCCATCTTTTTGAATTTCTTGAAAAGTTTCATAGTCATACCCTTCTTGACTTTCATAACAAGAGAAAATTCATCAGTGTTAGGTAATTTAACAAATGAGAATGGGTGGGCTTGCCAGAAGAATAATGGGAAACCTAAGTAAACGAAACCAAAGTCACCTTCTTTAACCTTGAACAGAGATTTGTTGTAGTTGTTAATTTTCAACTTGATGAAAATATCGTTCTTGTCTTCGCTGGTTTCATCTTCATATAAGACAGCGGTGTTTTTTCTGTAACCACCAAATACAACAAACATGTTGATAAATCTTATCAATCTTTCTAAACCCCAAACACCAAAGTATGGAATGACGTATTGATGAAGATTTAAAGGACGTAGATGATGCCATAAACCATAAATGAATACAATGGCCAATCCAATGTGTACAACCAAGAATACATCATAGAAGTGTTTTCTGACAATTCTTTGGTTACTTAAAAATACCATAGCAGAACCAACAATGAGGGTATAAACACCAGCAATCCAGTAATGGTATTTGTATCTTGAAGTGTAGATATGGGTTTGAACAGAGAATATCCAGTAGGCGATACCATGAGAAGAAGCCAACATAACAGCAAGCAAAGAAAAGAATTTGTGGAAGAAGATCATATCAGCTAAGTTCCAACCAGTGCACCACAACAAGAAGTTGTTTCTTGAAGCAAGTAAGATGGAAAGATTCAATGGGAACATAGCCAAGTAACCAGTTCTGTCAGCAATGTATCTAGCAATTTGGGTTTTCTTGTTAGGCCATAAATAATCATTATCCATTGAATGGTAGTTCCACAAAGCACCAACCATCAATATAATCAAAGTAGCACCAATACCAATACTTTTACTCAAGTTAAATTCATTTGGATCAATAGGAATGTGGAAGTAGTCTAAAATATTGTAAAGCTTGGAAAATACAATGAAGATGATTTTTTTGCATTTGAATTCAGCAGTAACCAAGAATCGAGGCCTCCACAGCTTGAACAAAACTTGGTACATACCAAGAACTACAAAGTAGAATAACCAGAAACCCAAGAAAATCAAACCAAAAATGATACCCCAAGATTGATTTTGAACATTGGTATAGTAAGCTTTGTAAGATAGATCATAAGTCGTTTGGTTGTAAGCAATAGGAGTTCTTAAAACAGCACTAGAAACATTGAACTTTGGGACATCAGTGGCGTTCTTGATGAACTTGGTGACATTATTGTAAGATTTGTGGACAAATTCCTTGGTGATGTTGAATTTGGTAATGTTTAAGGAAGCACATCTTTGCTTGTAAAAGTGAACATAGTCGTGTAAATCAACTTTATTTTCAATAGCACAGTAAGACATAGCACCAAAGGCTACAACATCAGAACATTGGCATGCAAAGTTTCTGGCGGTATCTTTTTTACAATACATGGCAGCCTTTGAAGTGGCAACTTTACATGCAATGAAAGGAGTTATTTCATCAGCCTTTTTCCATTCCTTGAATTCCATTTTTTCAGCCAAGGATAAATGGAGCTGGGAAGCAGCAAAGAATATAAACAATATCTTCTTTAGAGACAACATTTCTGAAGCTTAGTTATTGAATTATTTTTGGTTTTTGTCCACTAAATACTGTTAATGAGAAACAAGATTATTTAGAAGCATTTTAAATATCATTTGATGAAGCCAGCACCTCTGTTTAAATAACACAGAACGAAACTGGGGAATGTAAATCAGAAACAATTTATTATTCAAGATAATACAAAAAACCAACGTCTTTTGCCAATCATTGCGACTGAATTTCCAATCTACACTAATAAAACTTGAATATTTCTTCAAAATAGACATCATCGAACACTATATTTGCACCCATTTTTTTTTCTTTTTTTAATATTGTCCTTTTTTTCAAACTTTAACTGATGAAAAGTGCAGTAACACTAAAAAGAAAACCAGGTGTAATTTTATCTTGCACTAGTATCAAACTTTATTAGAAAAGTGTGACTTTATACCTCAGATAAATATTTAACGTGGCCTATCTAAAAAGTCTACCCATAGGATTGATTTAATTTCTATATCTTTTAACAAAAGGATAATCCGGATTGGTATCCAGGAGATGTAATTCCAAAAAAAAAAAAAAAAAAAAATATATATACGTAATAATAATTAATTTTTGATGGATCAAATTTACACCTACCAAGATTGGGATTCGTCAATGTAACCAACATGTTGTTTACTCTTATCATTGATGATGTTTTTCATATATTGCTTTTTGACTTGGTAGGAGATAGACATCAAACCACAAGTCATGATAACCAATGATTCATGGTTTTCAAAGCTTTCATTAACACATTCAGCAACATTCATGTAGTGAGCAAAGTATTCTACATTGGAGCTAAATGAAGTTAGAGACTTTTCAGAAGTACTTTGGTTCGAACTGTTAGAAGAGTCTTTACCACTTAAAGATTCTGAAATATCAAGTTTTCTGCAGTAAATATTTACTTTCATATTCAAACCATCCTTTTCAATCATCGTTTTGATTTCATCTTCAAAGGCTCTAACAATATTCATAGATCTAACACCCCAGTGCATAACATTAGGCTTCAAACTGCCATCATGTGTTTTGGAAGCTCTGTGATTACTCAAGTAACTGATTGGACCAGCAGCAGCAGTACCGGTAGTAACAACAGATAATTGGTCATGCTTGTTGACAAAGTTTCTGTTTGAAAGACCATATGGACCTTCAATACAAACTCTTAGGTCCATAGTTTTGGTTCCCATCTTTTTGAATCTCTTGTAAAGCTTCATACTGATACCCTTTTTGACCTTCATAACAATTGCAAATTCATCAGTGTTAGGTAATTTAACAAAAGTGAATGGATGGGCTTGCCAGAAGAACAATGGAAGACCTAAGTAAATGAAACCAAATGAACCTTCCTTGATCTTGAACAAAGATTTGTTGTAGTTGTTAATTTTCAATTTGATGAAAATATCGTCCTTATCTTCGGTAGTCTCATCTTCATATAGGACAGCGGTGTTCTTTCTGTAACCACCAAATACAACAAACATGTTGATAATTCTGGTTAATCTTTCTAAAGCCCAAACACCAACATAAGGAATGATATATTGAGCATAATCCAAAGGACTCAAGTGATTCCAAACACCATAAACAAATACAACAGCCAAGGTGATATGAACAACCAAGAAGACTTCGTAGTAGTGTTTTCTGACAATTCTGTGGTTACTTAAGAAAACCATAGCAGCTCCAACAATGATGGTATAAATACCTGCAATCCAGTAGTGTTTTTTGTATCTTGAAGTGTAAACATTAACTTTAACAGAGTAGATCCAGTAAGCGATACCATGAGCAGAAGCCAACACAACAGCAATCAAGGCAAAGAATTTGTGGAAGAAGATCATATCAGCTAAGTTCCAACCTGTGCACCACAACAAGAAGTTGTTTCTTGAAGCAAGTAAAATGGAAAGATTTAATGGGAACATAGCCAGGAAACCAGTTCTGTCAGCAATATATCTAGAAATTTGAACTGATTTTCTTGGGAATAAGTAATCATTATCCATAGCGTGATAATTCCAACATGAACCAACCATTATAATGATCACAGTTCCAACAATACCAAAGGTTTTAGTAAAGTTGAATTCATTTGGATCAATAGGAATGTGGAAGTAGTCTAAAATATTGTAAACCTTGGAGAATACAATGAAGACAACCTTTTTGCACTTGAATTCAGCAGTAACCAAGAATTTAGGTCTCCAAAGCTTGAATAAAACTTGGTACATACCCAACATGAAAAAGTTAAATAGCCAAAAGCCCAAGAAAATTAAACCAAAGATAATACCCCAAGATTGATTTTGAGTTTGGGTGTAGGAAGCCTTGTAGGCTAGGTCATAAGTAGTTTGATTATAAGCAATAGGGGTTCTCAAAATAGCACTAGAAACATTGAACTTTGGGACATCAGTGGCGTTCTTGATGAACTTGGTAACATTATTGTATGATTTGTGGACAAATTCCTTGGTGATGTTGAATTTGGTAATGTTCATGGCAGTACATCTTTGTTTGTAAAAGTGAACAAAATTATGTAGATCAACTTTATTTTCAATGGCACAGTAAGACATAGCACCAAAGGCAACGACATCAGAACATTGACATGCGTAGTTTTTAACACTGTCTTTTTTACAGTACATGGCAGCTTTTAGAGTGGCAACTTTACATGCAACAAAAGGAGTTACTTCATCAGCCTTTTTCCAGTCCTTGAATTCCATTTTGGCTAAAGCCATATGAAACTGGGAAGCAGCAAAAAATAAAATCAATATTTTTTTAAGTGATAGCATTGTTTAAATTTTATTATTGAATTATGTATGGGTTTTTATCCACTGAATACTATTAATAAGAAACAAAATTATTGGAAAAAAACATATTGAACATTTGATAATGAAAGCACCTCTGTTTATATAATCAAAAATTTGATTTAAAAAAGATTAACAAGAAAAATCATTTATTTCTTTTTCTTGGTGATCATTGCGATTGAATTTTCAATCTAGCCCATTGAAACTGATCTATTTCTTCTAAACAAGCCTCGTCGCATGCATTATTTGCACCTGGTTTTTTTTTTCTCAATTTTTTTTTTTAGGATTATCCTCTTCTTCTATCATTTTTTTCAGGATTTCAAGAATATCACAGCTTAAAATTGTGTATCTGATCATATGAAAGAAGGTGTAATTTTATTTTACACCAGGGTCAATACTAAGTTTAAAGATATATTTTTTTTGTAAATACAATTTGAACGTTGTTTTAACAACAAACATAATCCAGACGTTTGATTTAATTTGAATATTGAAAAAAAAAGAAATATGGATAATCCCAATTGTTATTAAGGGCATAAATTTTCAAAAAAAAAAAAAAAAGAAATTTGCGTGAAAATAATAAATATTATATTAATTGATACATATCTGCACCTACCATGATTGCGATTCATCAATGAATCCAATGTGATTATTTGTATTGTTCTTGATGACATTTTCCATGTACTGTTTCTTGACTTGGTAGGAAACAGACATCAAACCACAAGTCATGATCAATGAGGAACCATTTTCTTCAAATATACCGTCAACACAAGTCTTGGAGTTCATGTAACCAGAAACAATGTTGAACTTGCCTTCAAAGATTGTCATTATATCTGAGTACGTGCTGGTTAAAGAATCTGCACCAGACTTGTTAGAGTTAATGGATGAATATGGTACAAAGTTCTTGCAGTAAATGTTGATTTCGATGTTGTGCTTGTTATCTATTAAAAGACTCTTTAGTTCATTCTCCAAAGCTCTGACTATGTTGAATGACTTGATACCCCAATGCAAAACATTTGGTTTCATGTTTCCGTCAAATGTATTTGAAGATCTGTGACTGCTTAGATAGGATAATGGCCCAACAACCGCAGTACCAGTAGAAACAACACACAGTTGGTCATGCTTGTTGGCAAAGTCTCTTTCTGTGTGACCGTATGGACCTTCAATACAGACTCGTAAATCCATTGTCTTGACACCTAGTCTAATAAATTTCTTGTAAAGTTTCATGGTAATACCCTTCTTGACTTTCATAAGAATAGCAAAGTTTTCAGAATCATGAACCTTGACAAATGTGAATGGATGTGCTTGCCAGAATGAGAAAGGTAATGCCAAGTAAACAAAACCAAAGTTACCTTCTTTAACCTTGAACAAAGCCTTGTTGTAGTTTGTGATGTCCAATTTGATAAAGATATCGTTCTTATCGTCGCTAGTCTCATCTTCATACAAGGTGGCAGTGTTTTTTCTAAAACCACCAAACACAACAAACATGTTGAAAAATCTTATCAATCTTTCTAAAGACCAGATACCAATAAATGGAAGAGTGTAATACGCTAGTTCCAAAGGATTCAAATGATGCCATAAACCAACAACAAAACCAACAGCTAACAAAATATGCAAAACCAAGAATATTTCATAGTAGTGTTTTCTTACAATTCTGTGATTACTCAAGAACACCATAGCAGCTCCAATGATAATAGTTACAACACCTGCAACCCAGTAGTCATCATCATAAGAAGTCTTATAGTACTTTTCACTAACAGCATTGATCCAGTAAGCGATACCATGAGCAGAAGCCAACACAACAGCAATTAAGGCAAAGAATTTGTGGAAAAAGATCATATCAGCTAAGTTCCAACCAGTGCACCAAAGCAAGAAGTTGTTTCTAGTTGCAAGCAAAATAGAAAGATTCAATGGGAACATTGCCATGTAACCGGTTCGGTCACCAATGTATCTGGAAAGCTGACTTCTTTTCTTTGCCCAAAAGTAATTTCCTTCAAAAGTCTTGTAGTTCCAAAATGAACCAACAAATATGATGATCAGAGTAGCACCAATACCAAGACACTTAGTCAAGTTGAATTCATTTGGATCTATTGGTACCTTGAAGAAATCCAACCAGTTGTATATTTTAGAAAACATGATGTAATTATATTTCTTGAACTTAAACTCAGCATTGATTAAAGCATTAAGTCTGAAGCACTTGAATAATATTTGGTAGATAGCAAATAGAACAAAGTATAGAGCCCAGAATCCCAAGAATATTAAACCAAATATAATCCCCCAGGAACAGTTTTGGTAATAGTCGTAATAAGTTCTAAAACCCAGATCGTAATATAATCCCACAGGCTTAACAGGAGTTCTTAAAATGTCTGTAGTTACATTGTAACCAGGGAAATCCTCAATTGTCTTGATGTACTTGGTGGCATTTTGGTAAGCATCTTTGATATCATTTACTGTAAAGTCATAATGATCTGGCACTAACTCATTACACTCTTTGTTGAAATACTCAACAAAATCCTTTAAATCAACATTCTTTTCAAAAGCACAATACGCCATGGCTCCAAATGCAACTGGATCATCACATTGACATGCAAACATATACTGAGCATCATCCTTACAGTATCTGGCAGTTGCAGTGACACCAACTTTACAGCCGTAGAAAGGCGATATGTTATTTGCTTTGTTCCATTTGGAAAATTCAACCTTGGAGGTGACAAATTGCAAGTTGGCAACGGCTACAGCCAAAAACAGGAACAATCTTCTAAAAGATAGCATTATTGTTAGATGAAAATTAGTTTCTGGTTTTGTAACACAAAGAAAGAATGAAATACTTTAAAGACTCTGATTATTTCATGCTGTTTATATAGATTCAAAATTTGACATTTTATACCCAAAAAAAGCTGTGATGAAAGCAGGAGATTAAAAAATCAAATGGGATGTCCATTTATAGATAGCCCTATAAGGATAATAGCGATCAAATTTGACATTTGCCACGTTTATCTATATAATGTTTTTTTTAATGCTGACAATAAAAAGTTATAATCCCATATCATACCATAAATTGATAATCAAAAAAGGTGGTGTAAATTCTCATTTTATTTATTTCTGTTAAAAAAAAAACGAGGGAAATTTATGGTGATTTATTCTCATAAAAAGGCTACAACCCGGGAATTAAGTCATCATAAACCGGGTGTAATTGCAAAACCGTTGGATTCATGACTTTTAATTTTTTAGGAAAACTGTATCTCTAGCAATATTTGAGGTAATGGGTTTAGTGATGATATATAAAAATAGCAATAGCCCCGGTATATACCGCCATATAATTTGTCTTTTTATTTCCGCTATATACATTGTCGATCAATATCATTTTGATAATAAATGGCAATGATTCTTTTGGTGAAACCCCTATCATTATTTTTACATTTTTGACAGATTCAATATTACGATATGTGAATTGCATTTACATACAATTCTCTATTATTTTCTTCATAACTTCATTTGTGTACACGTCTATTTTGATTTATATAAATAAATGAAATAAGCATTAGCGAGGTGTATTATAAGACTACAAATATTAATTTGCTGTAAATACTTTATTTGTAATAATAATTTATAAAATATATAGATGCTGTAAGGCATAGCTACATTTACCAGGATTGAGATTCATCAATGAATCCAATGTGGTTGTTTGTGTTGTTCTTGATGACATTTTCCATGTACTGTTTCTTTACTTGGTAGGAAACAGACATCAAACCACAAGTCATAATCAATGAGGAACCATTTTCTTCAAATATGCTGTCAACACAAGTCTCGGAGTTCATGTAACCAGAAACTAAGTTGAACTTGCCTTCAAAGATTGTCATTATATCTGAGTACGTGCTGGTTAAAGAATCTGCACCAGACTTGTTAGAGTTAATGGATGAATATGGTACAAAGTTCTTGCAGTAAATGTTGATTTCGATGTTGTGCTTGTTATCTATTAAAAGACTCTTTAGTTCATTCTCCAAAGCTCTGACTATGTTGAATGACTTGATACCCCAATGCAAAACATTTGGTTTCATGTTTCCGTCAAATGTATTTGAAGATCTGTGACTGCTTAGATAGGATAATGGCCCAACAGCACCACTACCAGTGGTGATTACACACAGTTGGTCATGTTTGTTGGCAAAGTCTCTTTCTGTATGTCCATAAGGACCTTCAATACAAACTCTCAAGTCCATAGTCTTGATACCTAGTCTAATAAATTTCTTGTAAAGTTTCATAGTAATACCCTTTTTGACTTTCATAAGGATGGCAAAGTTTTCAGAATCATGAACCTTGACAAATGTGAATGGATGTGCTTGCCAGAATGAGAAAGGTAATGCCAAGTAAACAAAACCAAAGTTACCTTCTTTGACTTTGAACAAAGCCTTGTTGTAGTTTGTGATGTCCAGTTTGATAAAGATATCGTTCTTATCGTCGCTAGTCTCATCTTCATACAAGGTGGCAGTGTTATTTCTATACCCACCAAATACAACAAACATATTGAAAAGTCTTATCAATCTTTCTAAAGCCCAAAGGATAATGTATGGAAGAGTGTAATAAGCTAGCTCCAAAGGATTCAAGTGGTACCATAAACCAACAACAAATCCTATGGCTAATAAAATATGCAAAACCAAGAATATTTCATAGTAGTGTTTTCTTACAATTCTGTGATTACTCAAGAACACCATAGCAGCTCCAATGATGGTGGCCGCAACACCTGAAACCCAATATTCGTCTTTATATGAAGTACTATAATATTTTTCAAGAACAGCGTTTATCCAGTAAGCAATACTGTGAGCACAAGCCAGAATAATAGCAATCAAAGCAAAGAATTTATGGAAGAAGAGCATATCAGCCAAGTTCCAACCAGTGCACCATAGCAAAAAATTGTTTCTTGTTGCCAGTAAAATAGAAAGATTCAATGGGAACATAGCCAAATAACCAGTTCTGTCACCAATGTACCTTGATATTTGACTGCTTTTCTTTGACCAAAAGTAGTTTCCTTCAAAAGTCGTGTAGTTCCAACAAGAACCAACAAGTACAATGATCAAAGTGGCAACAACACCAAAGCATTTGGTCATATTTAAATCATTTGGATCTATTGACATTTTGAAGAACTCTAAACATTTGTAAAGCTTGGAGAACATGATGTAATTATATTTCTTGAATTTGAATTCTGCATTGATCAGAGTCTTAGGTCTTAGGCATTTGAATACAATCTGGTAGATAGCAAATAGAACAAAATACAAGGCCCAAAATCCTAGGAATATCAAACCAAAGATAATACCCCAGGCAACATTTTTATAGTAATCCCAGTACGTTCTATGAGCCAGCACGTAATATTCTTCTACCACTTTAACAGGAGTTCTCAAAATATCTGTGGTCAAGTTGTAACCAGGGAAATCATCAATTGCTTTAATGTATTGAGTAGCATTTTGGTAAGCATCTTCAATATCTTGTGGTGTAAAGTCTTTATGATTTGGTAATAAAAAATTACATTCTGCATTAAAATATTCAACAAAATGGTTTAGATTTAGATTGTGGTCAACAGCACAATATGAGATGGCTCCAAGTGCAACTGGATCAACACATTGACATTCATACATATACTGAGCATCATACTTACAGTATCTGGCTGTTGCAGTCAAAGCAACTTTACATCCATAGAAAGGTGATACCTCTTCTGCTTTTTTCCACTTTTCAAATTCAACCTTGGATGTAACGAATTGCATGTTTGCGATGGCAATAGCCAACAAAATAAAAGGTTTTTTGAAAGATAGCATTATTGGCAAATAAAAAATTGTTTTTTTGGTTTTCATTGTGGCTTTGCAAGCAGATATTACCGAATACATTAGTTTGCCACAATGCCACATTGTTTTTATATTGATTAAAAATTCCCGGAGTTAAAAATCTCCTATGTCGAAATAATCTTGAAAACAAGAATTTGGAAAAAAAAATCACCATTAAAAGATAATCTAGATCGAATTTAATATACACCCCATTTTCAAATTTTCTAAAAAAGAAAAAAAAAAGAAATGTTAAGACATTGAAAACAATGAAATTTAAGATGATTTCAGTGCAAATGGTGGTGTAAATTGTTATTTCATCCACAAAAATAGTAACAAAAAAGAAACAATATTTGAGAGGGATTTGCTTGACAAAATAGGAATGAAGTCATCGTGGACAGGGTGTCAAATTAAAACCGTTGGATAGATAACTTTTTTAAGATCTTACAAGCGATGCTGGGATATATCGGCTTTGGTAGTAACCACGATAATTGTGGTGTATGTTGATTTCATAGCTACTATGTATAGTAATATCAATTGCTTGCTAATCACCAGGTGATAATAATTTTCAATTCTCACCAAAGGATGTAATCCAATACCTGTTTTTTTAATTTTCTGAGTAACATTAGATGGCCATTCTTGAAAGTTTTCATCGTTGATATTATACCTGTCCCATGTGACAATATAACATCCTTATCATTTTGACTGCAAAAAAAGAAAGAAAGAAAGAAAAGGTTCTAATCTTCAAATCGTAATCACTATGAATAACCTTTCTTTTATTGAAATCCTTTCCAGTTATTCTCGTTAAGATCTCACAATCGTAATGTAAAAAACCTAGTTTGTATAATACCAGTCTTTTCTTTTATTCAAATATATACAGATCTGTATGAGTTAAACCAACAATACTCATTATGAACACCAAATAATCCCCCGCCATGTTATACTTTTATACAGTCATAAAACAGCTAGAAGTAAACAACATAAAAAAATTTAAAAGATTATTTTGGAGCCAGTTTGAAACACAGCACGTCCTTGTTGCCTTTGGTAATAACATCTTCTTCAGAGACCCTTATACCACCAGTTGTTAAAATAGAACCTATGCTTACTTCAATACCAAACAAGTGTTTCTTGACATCACCTACTGTGCTTCCGCTTTTGATCAAAAATGCGTCTTTGTAAGTGTTGCTATCAGTATCATCAAGGTGGTTCAAGTTCTTTACGGTATAAACAGGCATCAGATCCAGTACCTTGGCAGAAGCTGTCAGCAAATCCTGGATACCAGTTGATCCGTATC
>JAJMDJ010000035.1:0-17373 GCA_030573495.1 Hanseniaspora nectarophila
TCATCTGTGTCTTTGATACTCATCAAGTAATCACATAACATAGTATGATTAGGAATGTTGTAATTTCCAGAATGATCAGCCATATCAAATTGTTTAAATTTATCTAAGCTATCTCTTTCAGGACCGTTGTACTTGTTTAAATACTCATCCAAGTTTTCATTAAACTCCTCAATTGTTTGGGATTTTCTTATTTTGTATGTATTCTTACTTACTGATTGCTGAAGAACAATCAAAATCTCCTTGGTTTCTTCATTTATCAAATGAATAGGAATGTAATTGATGTATTTGAAAGATTTTTCAGTGTCATTAGCAATTTTCTTCTTATTGTTGATGTTGTAATTACTGACCTTGAAAGCATTGATGTCTTCAACAATAGTATCGATGTTCTTTATGTGATCAGTTTGCAAAAAGTCAAACAAGTATTTTTTGATATCTTTAGTGTCAATGTAGTTATCGCTCATTGCTGTTAATGGTCTATGGTTGTATATAGTGTAAGAATATTAAAAATGAAAGCTTGAGATGGGTATTTTAAAAAATTATAAAATAGTAAATTTTTTTGTTTTGAAGAAACTATTTTTTTAAAAAACGCTACACAAAGGGGTTTCCCAAAAGTAAAATTCGCCTCCTTATTTTTGTTTTTTTTTTTTTTTTGCTTATTCTAAACCTAACACTCTTTTTTACAGTTTAGTAATAATAACGATATAAAACACCAAAAAAAACAACAGTCTATTACAACCAAAAAATGGATGAATTGTATGCTATTTTAAAAAATTACAGCGATTCCCATCCTGAATCCTTCAAAAGACCAACAATTGAAGAAAAGAATTCAGAGTTTTTGACAAATATTACAGAATTGAGTAACACCACACTCTTTGATAATGATTTATTAAATGACTTACAAGAACTTCCGGATTATACCAAACTTGATATTACTAGTAAACAAAACAACAACAGCATTTTGAAGCTACCTGATTTCCAAGAAAAAACACAATTGAAATTTAGTAGACAAGGAATTGATGGTGAAATCACAAGTTTCCAAGAAAACATCAAATACGAAGAGTTATTACTGTCTGAAAATGATAAAGTTTTTTCACTTAATAGAAAGATTGACCCTAGTGTCAACAAAATATCAGGATCATCAACTAACCAACCTTTTTTACCTGGTTTAAATGAATTGAATAAATTTGATAAAGGAGATCCAGTGGTTTACCAAAAAAACGAATTAGGTCTATATGATACAATTCCTTCTATGAAACGAGGAATAAAGCCTTTATTTGAAAGTTTGGACCAATGTGGTGAAGAGCAAACTTCTGAAGTTTTAAAGAATCTATTGAATTTAGAGCAGTTAAGTGAGAATCAAGATGACGTAAATGAAATAAGAAAGGAAATCCTATCAAGAATTGAAGAAAATAAAGATGAAGAGATATCAGACTCTTTATTGAAATTGAAGAATTTACTGTTGACTGATACAGATAATATCAAGAAATCTATTGATGATCTTTTACCAGAAACTTTAACCTTTGGAAGAGTAAAAAAACAAAGTTTGAAAAAAAACGATATGCAAATCTACTGGGCTCATGAAGTAGATATCAATCATCAAATTCCAAATTTCAATGAACTAGTGCCTAACCCTGCAAGAACATGGCCCTTTGAGTTGGATACTTTCCAGAAAGAGGCCATTTTGCATATGGAACAAGGTGATTCTGTCTTTGTTGCCGCACATACATCAGCAGGTAAGACTGTTGTTGCTGAATACGCCATTGCTATGTCCAAGAGAAACATGACAAAGACAATTTACACTTCTCCTATAAAGGCTTTATCAAATCAAAAGTTCAGAGATTTCAAAGAAACCTTTCAAGATGTTGATGTCGGTTTGATAACAGGTGATGTTCAAATTAACAAAGATGCCGATGTATTGATCATGACTACTGAAATTTTGAGAAGCATGCTATACAAGGGTGCAGATTTAATCAAGGATATAGAGTTTGTTATTTTTGACGAAGTTCATTATATTAATGACCAAGAAAGAGGTGTTGTTTGGGAAGAAGTCATTATCATGTTGCCTCCTTATGTGAAATTTGTTTTGTTGTCAGCTACTGTCCCTAACACATTCGAATTTGCAAACTGGATTGGTAGAACTAAAGAGAAAAATATCTATGTTATTTCCACCTCTAAAAGACCAACACCACTTGAAATAAATATATGGGCTAAGGACCAAATATTGCCAGTTATTGATGAAAGTAGAACATTTTTGGAAAGCAACTTTAAGAAGCATATAAATATCCTTACCAAAAAACAAGAAAACAAAGATAAAAATGGTGGTAAAAAAGTTGTTATGTCATCATCAGATGGTCCTAACAAAAACACATGGCCTTCATTGTTGGGAGACTTGAAAAGAAAGAATCTACTTCCAGCAGTTATTTTTGTATTCTCACAAAAGAGATGTTCAGAATATGCTGATAGCTTGGCAAATTCGAACTTCATAACAGCCAAGGAAGCCAGTCATGTAAGAATGATCATTGATAGATCCATCAGCAGATTGAAAAAAGAAGACAGAGCATTGCCACAAATTTTAGCTATCTCTACTTTACTACAAAAGGGTATAGCTGTTCATCATGGTGGTTTGCTTCCAATTATCAAGGAGTTAGTTGAGATTCTGTTTGCTGAAGGATTCATCAAGATTCTGTTTGCCACTGAAACCTTTGCCATGGGGTTGAATTTACCTACCAGAACTGTCGTATTCTCAAGTATAAGAAAACACGATGGTACGCAAATGAGATACTTGACCCCTGGTGAGTTTACCCAAATGGCCGGAAGAGCAGGAAGAAGAGGTTTGGATGACCATGGTACAGTTATTGTTATGACTTATACAAATCCTCTAGAATCTTTAGTATTTAAAGATACCACTTTAGGAAAACCAACCAAGTTGGAATCCCAGTTCAGATTGACTTACAACTCCATTGTTAGTTTGTTAAGAATTGAATCCTTGAAAATGGAGGATATGATCCAGTCTTCCTTTGGTGAGGATAAAGGTCAGCAATATAAGCTAGAAAGCAAAGCCAAAGAAGTTGGTTATGAAGGTTTGCTAAATTCAGAATTAATCAATGAATTGAAAATTGACTGTGAACAGTGTCAAGATGACAACCTTGAACTATTGCTAAACAAAATTGAAGAATTAGTTCAATTAAAGGATGAAATCTTCAAAATCTCTATGAATACCAAGGCTGTTTCAGTAAAGATCAGTATTGGTAGAGTTATTATCTACAAAAGCATAGTTGACCAAAAGATATGTTTCAATGTTGGTATACTTTTCAAGAACAATTCTCAAAAAGGATCTTTGTGTGTTTTGAAAATCACTGAAGACTTCAACATTGATTTCAAAATTAATGCCAATCAAAGTAAATTCTACATTCCTTATTTGGCTAGTATGTCTTTGTTCAAGGATAGTTTCATACCAGCTAAGCAATACAAACTAGTCGATATTTTAATAAACGATTTGGAATACTTGGTTGATAACGAAAAGAGGGGATTATTATTCATGGCTTTATCAAATGATTTAGAAAAAGAAAAGAAAATTCAAGATCAAGTTCAAGCTATTCTAAATACTATAAGACCGTTCAAGTTGAAAGGAATGTTAGATTTTGATTTGGTTCACAAGCTGGACAAAGAAAGAAGTTTGCAGAATGAGATTTTATCTCTGGATAAGAAAATGAGTAAGTGCCAAAACTTCTCATTGCACTTGTTTGAGAAATGGCAAATCGAAGAAGCATTGAAGGAAGCCAAGTCCAGTGTTAACAGTGAATTGAAATTATTACCAGATTATGAAAACAGATTAAAGGTATTGAAAAGCATGGGCTTTGTGGATGAAACAGAAACTGTTCAATTAAAGGGAAGAGTTGTAGCAGAGATCAGTATTGGCTATGAATTGGTAATTACAGAAATAATGTTTGATAACTTTATGTCTGATTTATCACCTGAAGAAATTGTTGCATTACTGTCATGCTTTGTCTACAATGGTTCAGATAATGGTGGAGCCGAAGAAGTATTGTTAACCAACAAATTGGCTATTGGTAAGAAGAAGATTGAAGAAAAGTACAGTGAATTTTTGGCCTACTCTTCTCAATTCCAAATTCCTTTGGTTAATGAGGAGGCTCAATTTATGGAGAGAAACAGATTTAAACTAGTTAATGTAGTTTACCAATGGGCGTCTGGTGTTACATTTGCAGAGATTATGAAGGTTTCTACCGAAAGTGAAGGTACTATTGTGAGAATAATCAACAGATTGAATGAATTGTGTAAACAATTGAAGAATGCATCCGTTATTGTCGGAAACTCAGACATGCATTTGAAGTTTAGCACAGCTCAAGACTTAATCAATAGAGATATTGTATTCGCAGCCAGTTTGTACTTATAAGTTAAACCAAATATCAATATATATAATCTTTACAAAAAAAAGAATGCCTGTTTTACGTTTATTGACTGAAAGAGTTGGATTTGTGCTTTGGAGTGAACTTGAAGTTGTCATGAGCTTTACCATAGAACATTTCACTGACCTTGATCCAGTCAGTAGAATCAGGAGAAGCCAATAAAGTTTCCAAATCGTTTCTACCAAAGAAGGCTTTAGGTCTTTCGTTTAATCTATTTTGTTTTTCTAAAATACCAATAGGGATGTATCTGTGGAAGAAGGACATGAATTCACAGAAGAATCTTCTGGCTTGTAATATACCTCTTTCATCGGTACCAAAGTGTTCCATAGAGTATTGGGCATAATCTTTCAAGATATCCAATCTTTCGGTACTTGATTTATCAATATTGTCACCGTGCTTGATTTCTTCAAAGATCCACGGTTTGATCAAACAACCTCTACCAATGGCGATGGAATCCAATTGAGGACAATCATCCATGACTCTGTGCCAGTCTCTGGCATCGTATATGTCACCATTACCAATGAATTGTAAGTCGTATGATCTAGCAGTCATGTCGTTAATTTTTCCGTCATTTTCAGCTTTGTAATCAGCTTCGATTTTCTTAGCTTCAACAGCACATTCTTGGATATACTCCCAATCATTCAATCTGGTATATCTTTGTTCTCTGGAACGACCATGTAAAGTAATGGCTTGGACATCGGTATCGTAGATTAATCTTTTGATCAAGTTCTTAGCAGTAGGAGCATCAGATTTGATACCCATTCTGATTTTGGCAGTGACTGGGATTTCACCTGCACAGTAGGACATAATGTTCAACATTCTTACTAACTTGGATGGGTTATCCATCAAGGCACTACCAGCACCAGAGTTGAAGACCAAAGGAATAGGACAACCAATGTTCAAGTTGATTTCGCTGAAAGATTTTTGAGGCAACAATTTGTTGATGGCTTCACAAGTCTTACCTACTAACCAAGGTTGATTACCGGCGATTTGGAAGGCAAAGCCAGGAACTTCTTCTTTGTGAGCTTGGATCAAGGCCCATTCAGAAGGAGCACCTTCAATAAGAGGCTTTGATAAGGCCATTTCGGAAAATGTGATATCACAACCCAAGGACTTCATTAATCTTCTGTATGGCAAGTTACCTACAGTAGTTAATGGAGCTAAAATGAACTTTCTTCTATAATCAATCTTCTTCTTTTTGGTTTCAAAGTATCTGGTATCTTTGTACTTTTCAAAGACTTCACTTAATACTTCTTTCTTAGGATTCAACTTGTTGTCTAAGATCTTTTCATCTTCAGTACCCTTCTTAGACCTGTGCTTGTCTAGGTAGTTTTGTTGGAAAGACTCTTGAATTTGAATGATCTTGTCGGTATCTTTGTATTCAAAGTTGTTTTTCTTACTTAAAAGAACCTTGTTTTGAGAAGGTAAAACATTGATGATGTTTTTATCGTATGTCTTAGCAGTAACTTCTGGATCAAAAGTCAAAGAGTTATTTTCATAATGGGAAGATAAAAATTTACATTTTACACCCATTGGACAATGACCATATAATTTGAACATAGGACAAGTTTTGAAGAAGGAAGAGTCAACTTCAGGTAACTTTGAAGCCAAATATTCTTCAATGTTGTGACAGAATTTACAAGAATCTTCAAAATCACATGGGCCATCGATGCTTGTTGTAGTACCATATCTGTATTTAGGACATAGCTGACAAGCTTCTTTGAAGTTAGAGACTTCTCTTTGTTTGTTTTGGCCTTTTTTCTTTTTGAATTTCTTGGATTTACCATTGCCTTCTTCCAATCTTTCATTTGAACCTTCGTCGTCGTCATTGTTTTCAACATCTTGGAAGGTATTGATAGGTTTTATGAATTCAGGTTTGATGTGTGCAATACCATCGTGGGATGGTTTTGTCTTCTTGACGGGAACAGGAACTTCCTGTTCATCTAAAGAACGTTTCAATTCAGCAGTATCACTCATTTTGTTTATAGAGAATTGTTGTGTGGTTTTGAAGGGGGGAATTATGATGTTTAAAATGTATTCTGATTTAAAAAAAAAAAAAAAAGAAATGTTTTTTTTTTACGATTTGTCTTGAAATATTTTTCTTTTTATTTGTTTAAATAAAAAGTATTATTTTCGGATATATGCATATGTTCTGTTACACGTGACACACACGTGCATGTGTCCTAAAAAAGAAGCTTATCTCCATAAAATAACTTTTTTTCCATTCCCTTGATAAATTATTCAAGACAGATACGTTTTTAATATATTTTTTTTTGTCCATTTTTTGATATATTTATTTTACGCCCGATTATGTTTCATATGACAATTAATTATTTCAACTTCTATTTTATTTATTTTTTATATCAAAAAAATGCAATAAATAAATACCTGATTAGGAAATTACAGCACCAAAAGAAAAAAAAAGGAAAATACAAAATTACAAATTATCTACTTCTAATTTAACTGTTTTTTTTTTTTTACACTTTTTTTTTAAATTAAAAAAATATTAGCTAATATTTAAAATGATCTTCAATTCACTTTCTATTTGTTAACTAACTAAAAGGAGTTATACTAACAAAATATGAATGGCTGAATCAAATATATTTCAGACTTAGAAAAAAAAAAAGAAAACTATACATGTTATTTTGTATTTTGTATTTTTTTTTTTTTGCTTGTCCTAATGTTCCTAAACATCCAATGTGTTGTCGCTTTTTTTTTTTTTTTTTTTTTTTTTTTTTTTTTTTTTTTTTTTTTTTTTTTTTTTTTTTTTTTTTTTTTTTTTTTTTTTTTTTAAATTTTTTTTTTTTTTTTTTTTTTTTTTTTAATTATGACCTCTTTCCCCCTATTTGTTTTATGTCGACATGTTGGTTTATATTTTTAAAATTTATACAATAAAACCTCTATTTGTTGTTTATTATTAGCAACTATTAATTAATTTATAAATAATCATTAGTTAATTAACATTCATTAATGGTAGAGTAAAAGAAAAGATATATGGAAAAAAGACCTTAACAAAACACCAACAACACACTTACTCAAAAGATTCTGTTTTTAATTAAATTAGTTTCTTAATTCACAACTCATATACAACTAGGTTTAAAATAATACCAATTTACCTTTCTTTTATAAAAAATAATATATAAACAACAAACTATTTATTTGATAATACTAATTACAAAAAAAAAAAAAGTTTAGGACCTATTAGTTATATTCCCAAAATAAAATATAATGTCTCCAATCATTAAAATATCAAATAAAGAAACAGAGTCTGATTTCACCATCAACAAGTTGAAGTCAGAAACTGAATCTGATGATTCCAATACCACAAAGATATCAGGCACTGACAATGATCAGATTTTAAAGTACAGAAGAGATTCCATAAACAACTTTAAAAACATTGCTGGTATTACCTTCAACAACTTAAAGATCAACAACTGGTTGAATGATGATCTTATGTTTAACAAACTTCAAGACGCTATCCTATCTAGATTGCAACAAGAACAGGAATTGAACTCTTTGAGTTCTGGCCACCTGGACCAACAAGACATCTTGAAACCACAAAATCTGTACTTGCCTGACCTTGAACTTAAGTACTGTAAAGATTACTCCTGTTGTGGCTTGAATTTACCTTCTTTACATGATTTATTGAACCATTATGAAAAAAATCACATCAATAATTTCTTGAATAATCAATCAATCAACAACTTTTTGAAAAACCAATCTGTCTTTCATAATGTTGAAAATTCTCTTCACTTGAATACAATTAATGATTTCTTTATTGATAATCATTATGATACAAATGACATTTTGAATGAAGCCAAAAAGTTAATCAACAAAAACTCTATACATAGTGACCTGGATTTGGACGCTTTGGATGAGGTTGATTTAAAGGTCATGGCTGAGCTGGGAAATCTATCGGACCATGATGTTGATGAAAATGACCAAGACAACCATCAACAACAAAACAACAACAACCACGATGATGAAGATAATCAAGAAAACCACAACGACAAGAACATTAACCAAGATGAAAGTGAAGAAGAGGAAGAGGAGGACGAAGAAGAACAACAAAACAAGATTATGGATATCCCTCTTATATCATCAGAAGATAAACCTATAGTAAAGAAGAGAAAAATCAACATCAAAACCGTTGGTATTCCTTCTGAACCTTTCTTCAAAAAACAAACCTCATCCGTTAATGACAAGCCCTTCAAGTGTCCAGTTATTGGTTGTGATAAAGATTACAAAAACCAAAACGGGCTGAAGTATCATAGATTACACGGCCATGAAGGTCAAAAACTGGTTGAGAACCCTAACGGTACCTTCTCCGTTATTGACCCGGTCACCAATCTTCCATTCAATGAAAATGTCGAATTTGAATTGGACAAGCCTTATAGATGTGATGATTGTGGTAAAAGATATAGAAATTTGAACGGGCTTAAGTACCACAAAACCCATTCCCACCATGAAGAATGATCAAGATTCATGTAAATAAAATAAAATATGAAATGTTAACACACATAATGAAATAAACGAAGCAAAGAATAATAGGTATCAGTAGAACTGATATCTCTTTGCAATATGTGTACCTTTAAAAGAAAAGAAAATAACACCATGTTAAATCAAAAGAATTACCATTACGGAAGCAAAAATAAAACCCCAACCATTAAAATGCACATTAAAATGCACATTAAAACACACATGAACTTAGCTTATGAGCATTAAAAATAATAATAAAAGATGATAAGAACAGAAAAAGAAAAGAAGCATTCCTTTAAGATATGGGTCCAGAATAGAATTGGACATTGAATTGTTTTTCTTTTTAGTTTTTTTTTTTTTTTTTTTTTTTTAGAATACCAAATTTTTTAATAAAACTCAGTTCATAAAAAAGTAAAAAACAAATTTATACCAGGCTTATAACTCTACTTTAATGAAAAATAAATAAAATTCAATAATCTATATAAACGGCAGTAAAATTATATTTATAGGACTTTGGTTTTAGTTTTAGCATTGTTTAAATTGTACAGAAAGATGAATGTCAGACTTATCACAAACAACAAGCTTGAGTACACGCTGATAAAACAAAAGCATTTTATCAAATAGGGGTGTTTGGAGATGATCTTTTTGATGAAAATCTCGTTGTTTATATCGAAGCTGAATAAAACACTCGACCTTGCCAACAATTTTATGTTCTTATTCCCCAGGTAATCAACCTGTATGGTATAAGCTTTACGTGATGTGCTAATGTATTTCGAATTATCGTTTTTGATATGAACAAAGTTGAGGTTGTCCATTGTTTCCATTGGTACATCCTTGGAGTCTGGAGTAATCAAATAGTTCATCATTCTCATAAATACATTGCCGCCCTTCAAGGATTCTTTCCTTTCCAAGAAGTAATCAAACTCTTTGTTGCAGAATATATTAACTACACTGGTTCTAACATTTTTACCATCAATGTTCTCTACAATCCTTAAAATTTGTACATTTTGTGGAGAGTTTTCACACACAAAATAAAGGTTTAATTCCGGCAAGCTATAAAAATGGTTTCTCACTGGCAATAGCTTCATGTCGTATTCAAAAGTGTTGCTTCCGTATGGCTGCATGTTATCGTTGTAAATATTTGAAATAAGCAAATCGTTTTTGTTGTTTAGCTTGTCATTCAGCTCGTAATATAGTTTGCTGGAAATGGTGTATGAAATTAACGGGGCTATGAAAAAGGCCACAAATGTTACCACATTAAAGTATATAATACCCGCAATCAGCTTATTGATGTTGATCTTCATATCTTGTTAGTTGTTTTGGTATAAACTATCAATGTTTTTAACAGTAACCAAATATAAAAGAAAAAATTTAAAAAAAACAAAATTTAAGGGTTAGGAATATACCTTATCGTTCAATTTCGAAAAAAAAAAAAAATTGCGGGAACAGTGAATATTTAAATATTCATATAAAAATACAGTTTTGTAGTGGAAAGGATCACCTTCCATAGTCGTGAACTATCATTATTGAGTCTTGTTCAAAGTCATCTTTAAACAATATAAACTCATTGTACTCATCAACAGTCTTGTTGAATATTTTAATGGACATTTCAACATTCGAAAAGGGGGTGTTTTTGTCACTTTCTTCAGCCTCAACCTCAACTGGCAATTTCATCTTCAAAGGTTTCTTTGAGCTGTTCACGACACTTTTCTCTTGGTCTGTCCAGTGGTCATTGTAAACCTGCAATTCATTTTCTTTTTGCTGCTTGATTTTTAAGATATTGTTCATGCTATAATTTAACTTGCTCATCAGAGCCTTTTCATTCTCCACCGTGGATGTACCCATAAAACTACTCATCTTATTCACCAGCTCTGTGATGTCATTGCCCAGGTCCATGAAGTTATCTTGATTCTTGGTGACATTTTCAAGCACAAGATCATCTAAGTAACTGAATCTATAAAAAAAAATCGGCGAAGACTTGAAGTGAATGCGTGCATATAGGTCTTTAGTTTCTTTTTCAATATCACCTGTGATGGTTTCATACAAAGGTTCCTCTTGTTTGTTAAAAATTTTCTTGCTAAAGAAACTTGGGAGAAAGTCAGATATCCCATAATTGGAGGATGAAGATTCTGATGGTTCAAATAAACGGTCAAAGGCACTGGTATCCGTACTTCCAGAACCCTTATCTTTGTAGGTAATTATATTGTGATTATTTTTCTGTGGTTTAATAGATGGTAATTCCTTGTTCAAATTGAGAATGTGTTTCTTTTGGTATTTTCGGAGCTGATACTTGGTAGAGTCCATATCATACAACTCAAAATAGTACTTTGACTTTTTTAAGCTAGGATACTTGAATAAATTTAAGTATCTATAGTGAGGTAGAATCAATAGCTCACTGTCTCCATAAAACTCATACTTCACTTGCAGTTTCATTAAAAGTTCTAATACTTTATCGTAGTGTACATGTATTTGTTTGAAAACTATGAATTTACAAAACAAAATGCTATTAGTCAAGACCCCATGACTTTCTGGAAAAAATATGTCATCCCAGTACTTTATAATAATATCATTGACGTACAATTCTTGTGTTGCTGTTGGTATGTAAATCCAGTAATTAAACAACTCAGTTATAACAAACCCTATGTTTGTGTAATTATGTGTTTCTACCAATGCAACAAACATTTTAGAGAAGAATCCCCAATCTATAAACTCCATGAATTCTTTATTTAAATGGTAAAGTCTTCTTATGTATGGAAGAAGACAAAACTCTACCAAAAAAAGCAAAGGTAGCTTTCCATTATTACGAGAAATTAAATCAAAGTCAAAGACCTCAAGCATTCCAAATGTATAGCTTATGAGTATTTTGGCTTGTTCATAAAGTTTCTCAGATGTTAAAATACCTTGTTTCGTTACCAACAAAGTAATCTGCATATCCAGAAATTGCTTGAAAAAGGTGTTATCTACAGATTCAACTTGTTTTTCATATACTTCTCTTTGAGGTTTTATTTGTTTTTTCAACATATCCATAAAAATGGTTGGTTTGTTGATATTGTTTTCTTTGAAAAGATTGTGGACATAAACAGTATCAAAATTACTCAACACTATAACATTCATGTAATATTTGAATATTTCATTGTTCTTTACAAATGCATCAAACCCACCTATATCGATTGTATGATACAAAAATTGTAAAAAACAATTCTCATCTGCTATTTTCATGAGTATTTTGCTATACTTGTAATTAGGAATGGGGAGTAATTTGTTGTTTACAATCTTATGAATAATATACTGTTGTGATTTCTCTTCTTTATCAACGTTCAAAGCTGTAATATATTTTTCATTCTCATTTGAAGTATACTTTAAGTAATTGAATGTATAATCATTAATATTGACTCTTAATTTGATAACAGTATTGTATTCTTTCAAAAATGCTGATCTTAACAAATAATTATTCAATAATAGATCCGTGCTAAGATTGTTGTTCTCATCTATTATTATATTCTTGTCGTAGTAGTTAATATATGCCAGTTGTTTCCCTATCAAATCAGTCTTCAAGAACTCCTTTATATCAACTGATTTTGAAGAATCAAGAGTCATATCAATCATATCCATGAGTTTATGCAAACATTTAATGAAATCTGCTTTTATATTTGATTTCACTTCAAATTTAGTAAATAAAATGTGTTGCAATGTGATGATTTGAGAAATAGCTTCTAAAAGTAATACCAACTTAATATCATTATCTTCTTGAAGAAATAATTGGTCCAGCCAAAAGTTCAGACATATACATATATCATCCATCGATGATTCATTGTTTTCATTTTTCAATACAAACCCCTTTAGTGAATTTAATTGTAAAGAAAATGCCTTCAAGCATTTTTGGTAGTCCCCATTAGCATGATTGAACTGATGCAGCAAGGAATACAGTCTGGTTATGCAAACGTGTGTATATAATGATTGTACTTCCATATGGTCTGTTTGTCTTTGTTTGTGAAATAAAAATTATATGAAATTATCTTGCCTACGTGTTATATCCGGTATACATTAAAAGTAATATCTTTTTTAAAAAAAAAAAAAAAACAGGGACTGAAAATTTTAATTATCAAAATAGCTCTTTTTTGGGAGTTACCCACCCAGCATCTTGTTTTTACTTCTTTTGGCAATGACCACATTTTTGTTGCAGATTTTTATTTTTATTTTTTCAAGAAAAAAGTAAAACTCCTTCAAGATATAACATTTGTTTGTTTTTTTTTTTTATATAATTACTATATTTTCTATTTTCTTTATTTTTGACACTTAAGATAGCCCCCACGTATATACACACGTTAGGTTCTTCATACTACCTCTAACAATGTCTGATATTGGATCTAAACGTTCGCTTACCAAAGAAGATGTTGGGTTTATCGAAGACGGAGATTCAAGCAAGAAACTGAAACTATCCAGTCCAGATGAACTTTTGACTTCATCTGACCTAAGATTGTTTCAAAAAGATGTATTGGTTAGAAACCTAAAAGAATACAAATTAAAGTACCATGCACTGGAGAAGACGATACAGTTAAATCAAAATGTTCAGGATTTGAAAGCATACTACGAAGACCTTATACATAAGATTAATAGACTTAATAGTCCGGTAACCCAAAGAATAATGGGTAAGGGTCCAGCAGATGAAGAACCTGTTAAAGAAGAAGTTGTTGAAGTCAAGAAAGTTGAAGTCAAACCTGAAGTAACGGATGAGGCCAGTTCGTTAAAGAAAAGTCTTGATACTTTGGCTTCAGAAAGCGAAGTAAACGACTTGAATATGAAAATAGACATTTTAGAAAATAAACTAAAATCAGTCAATTCAGAACTTCTTGTTAAAACTACCAATATAGATGCATTGAATAATCAAATCGTTAACAAAGATGTCTCATTAAAGCAATTGGATGCTCTTCAAATTGAACTTGATACCAATAAACAACAACTTGAATTTATCAAGAATGATTATCATAAATTAATGAACAAGTTGAATTCTCTCCAAAATGAAAAAACAACAAGCTCTTCTGAGACTGCATCCAACAAATTTGATGAAGCTCTTAAAAACATTAATGATAATTTGCTTACAGATTTGAAAAACCTGCAGAATAATGTTGCCAGAATACGTTCTGAAAGAGATATGCTTAAATCTGATATGAATATTCTCAAGTCTCAAGAATCCTCCTTGAATGTGTTGAAAGAAGTCAATGCTCAAGTATTAAGTATAAAAGACACAATAAAGACCTTTGAAGCCAAATACGCATCTGTACCTAGTGACAATGTCTTACTTGAAGAATTAAAGAGTATTGAAATTGCCTATAATGAAATTGCAAACACTAAACTGGATGACTTGGGCAGAACATTGGTAGATAAACAAAAACACAATCAACTATCCTTTGAGTTTGAAAAATTAAAAGAAAAACACGTATCAGCCAATAGATTTATTCAGGACTTGAAGATGGAAATTGAAAGTTTGAAGAAATTGAAAACCAAGAGTGATGAAGTCATGGCTGATTACAACATTAGAGATCATGTGATCAAAGGCAAGGTTGCAAACTTGGAAAAGAAACTTGAACTATCAAGTATGCTAGAAAAGCAACGTGAACTTGACGAAAAGATACTAATGAATGAATCTGTCCTGTTAAAACAACAAATTGATGCATTCAAGAAAACTTTAGAGACAAAATCAAATGAGAATGTAAACATAAAAAAAGAATTGGACCTATCAAATAAGACGTTGCTTGAAAATACCAGTAAAATTGAGGATCTGGAATTCCAAATTGCAAAGCAAAACGAAAAACATAAGAATTTGATTACAAAGTTGAAGCAAGCGGGCGAGAAGTTGAGTGCTCCGGGAGCTTTGAATAGTCTTCTAGGTACAACAGTTAATGAAGGTACGCCAGATATTGGTGGTAGCAAATTGCAAGACCAATTGACAAATTTTAAACAATTGGTTTATTGCCCATTGTGCACAAATAACTTTAAAGACCAAATGATCAAAAATTGTGGTCACACTTTCTGCGAACCTTGTATAAAGGAAAGATTGAATGCAAGAATGAGGAAATGTCCAAGTTGTAATTTACCTTTTGGCTCAACAGATGTTCTGGACATAGTTTTATAATAGGTGATGTATATATAGTTTTAAAATAATGAAATTTGTTCTTTCATTTGCTATTAATGAAAAATTTCTGCGATGCTTTGAAAAAAAAAAATTGGGGAAAAAATCCAAATTTCAAAACTTTTTTTGTCTAATAAACTCAAATCAAAACACCAAAAAAAAAAACTATATACACTCCACCTCCATGAATGATATAATTGAAAAAATCAAGGTTGATGAACCTTGCAGGATTCTTCCATACCCACAAACCTTTGAAAAAAGAACAAAGGTTGATGTGCTCAAAATGCTACAAGACCCAGCAAATACAACAAAGATTGTTGGGCCAATGGTACGTTACTCCAAATCAAGCTTCAGAGATACATGTGCCCATTTTGATTGTGATGTTATCTATACACCAATGATGCTTGCACGTGAGTTTATAAGAAACGATATGGCCAGAATATCCGAATTCTCCACAAATTTAACAAATACCAAAAACAAGGGGTTGATTGTGCAACTGGGAGTCAACAACAAAGAGGACTTGATCAGAAGCATTGAGCTTATGAAAGATTACTGTGATGCATTTGGAATCAACTCTGGATGTCCTATCAAACAGCAGAACGATGAGATGATTGGTGCCCAGTTGATTTATAACCCAGAAGGTTTGGTAGATATGGTCAAGGCTGTTAAGGAGAAATACCAAGATACCGTTCAGTTAGAAGTAAAAATTAGAATACATGACAATTGGGACCAAACAGTTGAGCTTTGTAAGGGTCTATATGATGCCAAGGTGGATTGGATTAGTGTGCATGGGAGAGGCAAGAATACCAGATCCTCCCAACCATGTAACTTTGAAGCCATAAAGTATATTCGTGATAGAATTCCTAAAGATCTTCCTATGGTGGCAAATGGAGATTGCTTTGATTTGAAAGACGTTGAGGCCATTGCGTCCAGATGTGGTGTTCAAGGTGTCATGGCTGTGCGTGGGGTTTTGGATAACCCAGCCATGTTTGCTGGATATACATATACACCATGGAAGGCTATTGAACTGATTGTTCATTACAGTGTGGAATACGGATTGCATTTTGCCTTATTGCAGCATCACTTGCATTGTATGTTGAGCAATAGCTCACCTAAGCCAAGTTCTGCGATTATAAAAAAGCTGATGGACAGTGATGTAAAATCAACCTTTGATATTATAGACTACCTTGATACATACTTTGATCTGAAGCGTTATGGAGAAGAAGGTTTTGCTGAAAGAGATGAAGTTCCGTTACTAGATGGAAACTGATTATATACTTTTGTTTTGTTTTTCAGTAAACCCAGTTGTTCTTATTATATATACCTTGTGTAGGTATTGGTTGTATTTGTACAGTTGATTAAACATTGTTCATGCTGAATTGGCACGTGACTTAGTCAACGAAAAAAAAAGAAATTTTTCTTTCCTAAATTTCATTTTTTTAGTTTTTCGTTGCTGAAAAAAAAAAAAAAAAGTTCACCTATTTAAACTCCACAGCTGTGAAGTAAATTTACTTTTTTTTTTTTTTTCTTAAACATACAATTCAGTTAAAGCTTCTCAATCTATTATATAATCATAACAGATCGTGATAATAACCCTGTGAAAAACTGATACAGTATCTATTTTAACACCTAGTAGTTAATGATATTAAAAAACTTAGAATGATTATAAATTTGAAAACAGTATAATAAACAGATGATATTCTTTCTTTTAGAACACATTAAAACAATACACATGATGATATTTAAATCTTTTTGCTGGCCTATTTAGAGCAGGTTTGAGATTAGCAAATTTCTTACTTAAGAGGAGTGGCTCTTCTATTTGGAATCTTATTTTTTTATTTACTAAAGAATAAAAGGAAGAATAGAGTTGGATAATACTATGGTCAATTGGTTTTATTTTCGTTTTGGAGATAATCATATCAGTTTGATTTTTATTTGATTTGGTCACACTCTTTTAATGCGATGAGTGGTCAGTGTTACTTATGTCATAGTTACTCTGAATTTCCTATATTGTATTATTTGTTCAATTAAAAAAATTGTTTAGAATCGAATACCATCTTGTTTATTATAGTTGCATTTCAAATCTATAATTGTTATTATTTTTTGTTTAATATTCATTATATCCTATAAAAGCTTTTTTTTTTTTTTTTTTTTAATAAAAGTACATACATTTGTTATATAGATGAATATATGAAAAACTCCCGAGTTTTAACATCTTTTGTTAATTGCATCGCACTGTTTTACTTGATTGTAGGCTCTTCTTTTTTATTTATATTTTTTTTTGTTTTAGAAAGATGTGTTTATAATATTAAAGTTTATATAATTTAAGCTTCTTCT
>JAJMDJ010000036.1:6172-16848 GCA_030573495.1 Hanseniaspora nectarophila
AGTTTTCCACTAAGGAGTATTGCCTTAAATGGAAAGAACTCTGTAGATCCTGTTTCCATAAACGGAAACAGTATTGAGCTTGAACAGGAGTTCTTGGCAATCCAGCTATTCACCATAAACGGCAAATATCATAGTTACCCGACACGCCAGACTGCTGTATCGGAGATAAGCAATCCAGAACCTCGGGATACCGAACATTCGTACCAGTCACGTGTATGAAATCAAGATTAGGACTTAATATCTTCTTTTTTGTAGTTTCTTTTTTTTTCTTCTCTTCGTGTTTCCCAAAAAAAAAAAAATTAAACAGCAAAAAAATGGGAAAAATTTTCTTTTTTTTTAGTATTTTCGAAGTCAAAATTTGTATGGGAATTTCACACTTTGGAAATCAGGACTTTATGTTATTATTATTTTTTTTAATGTTTTGACACTTGATTAAAACAGTCTTTAAAGAACCAAATAACAAAATCATTGATTTAATTTATATATTTTTTTATTAAAAAAAAACCAATAATGAGTGAAGAATCTCAAAAGACTTTTACTCCAAAGCCTCAAAATAAAGGCGAATATCAAAAACCTCCACACACAGGTTTCAAGATCAATCACGGACCTCCAAACACCAGTAGTTACCGTCACGCAGCTCCACACATGATCAATCCAATGGCTGCTTCTATGAGTCAAGCTGAAAACACTGTCAATGAAACCAACAAGACTGGTGCTGCTTTCAATGCTTCTCAACAAGCCCCATTTGCCCCAAAGTCAGTTGTAAAGACTTCCAGTGGTATGCCTGATTCTCTTTTGAAGAAAATTCAATTAGCCACTCAATTAGCTGAAAAGGCTGCTGCCGTCAAGAAAGCCGCTGAAGAAGCTGCCGCTGCCAAGAAGGCTGAAGAAGAAGCTGCTATCAAAAAGGCCGAAGAAGAAGCTGCTGCCAAGAAGGCCGAAGAATCTGCTGCTGCTAAAAAGGTTGAAGAAGTTGCTGAAAACAAGCCTGAAGAAGAAGTTGCTGAAAAGAAGGCCGAAGAAGGTAGCGAAACTTCCTCAGAAGACTCTAAAAAAACCTTTGGTGCTCCAGCTGGTTCCTTTGCTAGCAGATTCTCCAAGAAGAGTCAAGAAAATAAAAAACCAAATGGTTTCAAATCCAACTCTCAAGGTCCTCCTAGCCCACCACGTTTTGTTCAACAAGCTGGTATCCCAGTTTCTGTTTGGTTAGATCACATGAAAAACATTCCTGATGATGAATCCAAGGAAAGAGTCTACACCTTTGATGATATCTTTGAATTAAGTCAATACAACGTTGTCAGAGATGAAGTTTGGCACAACAGATTGGTTGAAAATAGATTCTTCAGAAATGCCCATGCCAGATACGGTGACAAGAAGAAATCCTACAATAACGACAGCAAGAGAGGTGACAGAAAGAATGACTCCAAGAGAAACAAATCCAAGAGAAACGGTGATAAATACGGTAACAAGTACGATAACAACTACTCCAAGGTTCCATCTAAGGGTCTAGGTCTAGCTCACTCTGAAGAAGAAGCTGCTGCTGCCAAGAAGAAGGCTGAAGAAGAAGAAGCTGAAAGATTAGCCAATGCTCCAAAGATCGTTACTTCTGAAAAGGGTTGGAAGTCTAAGAAGAAATCCCAAACCCAAGTTGTCAACATTGTTACTGAAAGTGGTGAAGAAATCTTATCTCCAGATGAAACTGAGAAACAATTGAAGTCCTTGTTGAATAAGTTGACTGCTGAAAACTACAGCTCTGTTTCTGTTAAGATCATCAACTTGATGAACCAATCTCGTTTCAAGGAAGATAAGATGAAGTCTATTCCAAAGACCATTGAAATGACTATCTTCAAGGGTTGTGATGAATCTCAATGGGGTATGATCTACGCCAGATTAGTTGGTGATTGTATGAAACATGTCCATCCAGATTGTTTACCAATCTTCAAGGAATACTTCTTAAAAGCTGAAAAATGGAAAAGATATGATTTGGAAGATGAATGGGAAGAAAAGGGTATTCCAAAGTCTGAATGGCCACCATTCGAAGCTGAAAAGGCTATTGAAAGCATTCCTCCTCATTATGCCATTAACTACTACTTAGATACTGAAATGTTGAAATATGATATTAACGGTAGCTCCGAAGATGACATTTGGAATGTCAAGGAAGGTGAAGAAGAAGATGCTGTTGAAATGATGTCTGATGAATACTACAAGGCTATCGGTAAAAAGAGAAGATACCTAGGTCTATACAAGATTATTGGTTACTTGTACAACATCAATGCTTTACAACATGAAATCATTAATGTCAGATTCTTCAGTTTGATTAAGAATATCGCCAATGCCAGTAACAAGGGTGTTATCAAGGATGATATAATCGAAGCCTTGTTAGAATTCGTTTCCACCATCAACGAAAAGTATACTGCTCATTGTAAAGCTATGAACTCTCAAAACAATTTGAAGGTTACTTTGGAATTAGGTAATACTTTGATCAAGAGTAAGACAATCTCTTCCAGAATGATCTTTAAGTTTGAAGAATACAGTGAAGCAAGTCTAAACAACCACAGTACTAACAACAATGAAATCAAGTCTTTAGAAGAAGTTAGAGCTGAAGCTATGAAGGAAATCCACAGAAAGAAAATGGAAGAAAAGCAAAAAGCTCAAGAATACAGAAATAACAGCAGACAAAACAAATCTAACAGAACCGGTAGAGGATTCGGATCTAACAGAAACCAAAGCTTCAAGAACGGTAACAATAATAACAACAGTGGTAACTGGAACTCTGGTAGCCAAGCTGACAAAAACAATGGTTTCAAGACCGAAGGTAAGACTGCTTCCTTCCGTTCTGCTTCCAAGAAAGCTGAAGAAGCTCCAAAGCAAACCATCCAAAATGCCTTTGCTATGTTAAGCAATGACGACGAATAGATCGCACAAAAAAAGGGTATTTGTATATATCATGAATAATTTATAAGAACTTGTTAAATCTGTTGTTTTATTAGGACATCTAACGGTTGTACTATTTTCATATTTAGAAAAAAACTTAACAAAAAAAAAATTGTACAGAATTTTTCCCCTAAACATCCTGAATAGACCTAGAGAGTGGGTCTTAATTTTTTTATTTTGTTATTTTTCAAAAAATTTGCAAACATAATCAGTAATATTTTCTTGCCGATAAACCAAATAAAAAACATATTGATAATGTCATACAACGATTATGGAAGTGTCCAGACAAATTCCAAGACTTTACAAGAATCTCTTGTTAAAAATAGTTCAAGTGGATCTTTGAACTCGCAAGATTCTGCACACGATTTGGAAGCAGGAAATAATGATAAACAAAAAAACAAATCTTTGCAATCTGAGGATTCTCAACTGGGGCTAAAGAAGAAAGTGCTTTTGATGGGTCTAGACAGATCTGGAAAATCTTCAATCAGTAAAGTTCTTTTCAACAATGAAATACAATCCAAAAACAATGTTATAAATTTGGGAAACTATGTCAATATAATTCAAAATTTGAAAGGAAAATTGCTTGACTTAAAGATTTACGAAGTTGAAAACTTTGATATGAATGAAATACTTCAATTACAACAAATGTACTATAACAATAACCTAGTAAACAAGAATAATGTCAGTGAAGGCGTTGGTGAAATCAGCAACGAAGATATTGAGGATGCATTCTACAAGAACTCTGGATTCTCAAAGTTCTTTGACGATGTAGGCACAATCATATATGTAGTTGATTCTACATCTGAATACTTGGCCAGCTTGGCTAATTTATCAATGCTTATCGAACTAGCATACAAGTTCCACAAAGCTAACAACTACACTAGTGATGACTTTAACATTAACTTTGAAGTTTTAATTCACAAAGTTGATAGCTTGAATGAGGATTTCAAACTAGACACCCAAAGAGATATTATGCAAAGAATTCAAGATGAGCTACTGGATCTTGGTATAGAAAACGTAGCAATAAACTTTTATCTAACAAGCATATTTGACTATACAATTTATGAAGCATTCTCAAGAATAACACAAAAGTTGATTTTAGAACTTCCTTTCATTGAAAATTTGCTTGATAACTTTATTATGAACTGCCAGAACTCTATCGACAAGATATTCTTGTTTGATATTAATAGTAAAATATACATATCAACAGACTCTTCTCCAGTAAATATATTGTCATATGAAGTTTGTAGTGAGTTTATTGATGTGACCCTTGATTTAAAAGATCTTTACGAAGATGAAGATCCTAGAAAAAACAAAAAGAAACCTTTAAAAGCATACTCTAGATTGAATAATGATTTTAGCATCTACATGAATGAAGTATTTAAGAATTTATGTGTTGTGATTCTGATCAATAACAACAATGCCAATGAGTATTCAAACAATGAAGCAGTAAACTCTGCCAATTTTGCAGCTGTATCAAACAAGATGCTGATGACACTAATTGATTATAATTTCAACATTCTAAAAGGTACACTAAAAAAAATATTGAAGTGATATGGACTGGATTCTATTAACAATAACAAAAAAAATTAATTAATATCATATTATATAGTTTTATTTCGGTATTTTAATTATTTCTGAAGGGCAATGTTTTTAAAATCTTCTTCTTTAATCTTGGCTTTATCACATAGACCTCTGAACATACTTCCTGGCTTAGAGAACAAGCTGTATGGAGAATCATATTCCTTGATTTCACCAGCATCCAATACCAAAACCTTGTCGTAATCAATAATTGTCTTTAATCTATGAGCAATGGTCAAGATAGTTGTGTCTTTTCCAAAGTTTTCCTTGATCTTTCTTTGAATCTTGGCATCTGTTTCATAATCTACAGAAGAAGTGGCTTCATCCAGTACCAAGACCTTTGAGTTCTTGACAACAGCTCTGGATAGACCTAGTAATTGTCTTTCACCAAGAGAGAAGTTCTTACCATCTTCTTCAACTTGTCTGTCTAAGTGGAACTTGTGGGCAGTTTCTTGATCTTCAGGGAACTTTTGTTTCTTGACTTCCTCAAGTTCAGCTTCATCAATGGCACCAGAGTTAACCAAAGCTTCCCACAATTGCTCATCAGTGTAATCACCAAATGGATCCAAGTTCTTTCTAATATCGGTCTTGAATAAGACGGACTCTTGTGGAATGATACTGACCTTCTTTCTTAGATTATACAAACCCAATTTGCTGATGTCAGCACCACCGATCTTAATAGTACCTTCCTCAATCTCAGTAATTCTGAACAATGTAGAGACTGTGGATGATTTACCACAACCAGTCTTACCACAAATACCAATCTTTTCCCCTGCCTTGACTTCGAAACTCAAGTTTTTCAAGATCAGAGGCAAGTTTTCTCTGTATCTCATGGAGACATTGCTGAAGCTGATGGATGGGTTTTCATTTGGCCAGTTTGAGCCAGGATCGGTTTCAGGAACATCATAAGCAGCTTCTTGTTCAAGTTCAGAAGCATAATTATTGACTCTTTCGGTGGAATTCATATAGTTTTCTAATTCAGTACTCTGTAGTAACAATAATCTCAAAGAAGTGGTTAATTGAATGACGTAATTGATCAAAACACCGGTAGCAGCTGCACTGATTGAGAAAACACCACATGAACACATAACACAAATCAGAATGGTTGTAAGCACAGCCAAAAGCATGACATTATTAGAAGCCCATCTTTGCAATGATTGGAAAGCAATGGTTGCTTCGTTTTGTTTGTTAGTGGTGTAATCATTTTTAAAAACAAACATGTCTTGCATCTTGAACATCTTGATAGTGTCCAAACCTGACATACATTCTTGGAAATTATTGACAACAAATGATCTTTGAACAGATTCCAGTCTTTTAACTTCTCTTGCAGTACTTTGATAGATATCCAAGACAATAAGTAGGAATATCAACAAAAATGGAGTAGCAATTGCAAACCAAGGTAAGTAGATGATAGCCATAATCAAAATACCAATGATTTGGAATAGTTGAGAGGTGAAGAAGTCTAAGTTCATAGGTAATTCATTATCCAAAATATCGATATCCTTGGAAAATCTATTAATGATTGTACCAACAGGTGTAGTATCAATGTATGACATAGGAACATGTAATATCTTAAAAGCAGCTAAATTGTGTAACTTTTTAGAAGCATTCAAACCAAAGGTAAGTGTGATCATTGTAGCAAAGAATGTAGCAATCATAGAACCAAATGCCAGTAAAACGTAGATACCAATGTAGAAGCCATCGTGTCTGTGATTAAACTTCTTTTCAGACCAATAAGATAACCAGACAGTTGTGAACAGGGAGGTGAAAGTTGTAAAAGCTTGAGAAAACCCAGCTAATGAAACGGCTAATGGCCAAATTGTTTTACCACTTCCAAAAATAGCATATGTTTTGTAAACACTCCAGCCGATAGAATTGACAGCTCTTTGTTCTTTAGCTATAATTCTACCCTTCTTTCTCTCTTCTCTTTCTTTTTCTTTTTGATATTCCTCTTCGTCAAATGCAGAATCTCTTTCAGATGATGTCTCTCCATAGCTAACCAATTCTTTGTTATCGGTTTTCTCAGAATTCGCCTCATGATTATCTCCATATTTCAACTTTTTAGCAGGCTTAGCTACCTTTTCATTGGTAAAGTTGTCCATCAAAGCCTTAAAGTCAGGTGTAGAACCTAACAACTCATCAACAGTCCCCATGCTATAATTGTAGTCAGAGTGCAAAAACAAAACTCTATCAGCATGCTCAATCAAGTTCAATTGATGGGTAGCCAAGACTCTAGTCTTTCCACCCAAGTAATCCAACAGACAGTTATCCATGATATGTCTACCAACATGAGCATCAACAGCGGATAAAACATCATCAAATAGGTAAACATCGGCATCCTTGTAAACAGTTCTAGCCAAAGCCAATCTTTGTTTTTGACCACCAGATAAGGTAACACCTCTTTCACCAATTTCAGTATTGTGACCAGAATCTAGAATATCTAAATCACCCTTCAATGCACAGACATCAATAACAGTATCGTACTTTTCTTTAATAAATTTGGTACCAAATGTAATGTTGTTGCTAAAGGTAGTATTTTGTATCCAAGGCTCACCGTTTAGTAACAGATCACCATCAACCCTTAATTCACCTGTAGTCTGTTTCATTAATTTGGAAAGAGCATATAGTAAAGAAGATTTACCGGAACCAATAGGCCCAGTAATAATTAGGAACTCACCTTTTTTGACATCAAAAGATAAGTTTTGAAGACCCTTAAAGTGTGATTTCACCATAACATCAGTTGTTTCATCATCTTTGTTTTCTTCTTTCTTTGTGTCCTTAGTTTCTTGAACTTCTGACCATTCAAAAGAACAACCATCAACTTCAATGCTATTTTCAACATTTTTACATGTTATTTGATCCAAAGGTTCTGAATCAACCTCATCAGAAAGCAAAAACTCTTGAACTCTTTTGAAAGCAACATAAGCTGTCATAGAAGAAGAGAAAGTTTGTGGAATCATGAAGACAACTGATAACAAAACTTGGAAGATTGCCAAAGAAGAGAATGTATTAGCAGGAGATTTTAATCCACCTTTAATTGCAGATAAACATATAAAGACAATTAGAGATGCAATTGTAGGTGTTAATACATTAAATGAGATAAGCACAGAAAACAGCATTTGCATTTTTCCCAAATGAGAAACTTCTTCATTTCTTTTTTCAGATATGTTTTTGAAATAGGCATTTTCCCAAGCATAGAATTTGATGATCTTCAAAGAATTGGCAATTTCTCTAATCAAACCAATTCTTTTATCAGTGACTTTGTTTGCAGCAATTCTGAACTGGAAAACATATTTGAATGAGAAAACATTGACAATGATAGCTGCAATAAAGTATGCACACCCGATTAAAGATATTGGACCTATATTGTGTAACAATTGTCCTAATGCAATACCAATACTGACAGGGAATGCATAAATAAATGTATGCAAGGCAACACCTTGTTCAATTCTGTTCAAATCAGTGGTTGACATGGAAGCAATAACTGCTTGTGAGAACTTAGCTTTGGTTTTGTTGGAGACCTTGAATGATTTTGTCAAAATTGACTTTTGTAAAACCGATCTACAAAACCCACCAACAACAAAAGAATTAATCATCATGTGTGAGTTAAATACGGTATACATATACAACAGACCAGCTAGACCAAATGTATACCCGATACCTTTGCCTGGGTCTAAACGAGACTTCAAAAAATGTTTTTCTTCAACAAAACCAATAAGTTTCTTGGAAACAAATGGAACACATGCTACACCGGCATTGGATAAAATAGAGAAAACTATCGACATGGTATATGTCCATCTGAAGGTTTTGTATAAAACCAGGATAAGGAACAATTTACCAGGCTCTTCACCCTTAGTTTGAAGCTTAGCAAGGGCTTCGTCCCAGTTTTTATTGAAATCATCGTGGAGCTTACCAATTTCTTGGTTCTTGTTTATTTTGAATAAGTCATTTGGTTGAACTGTTCTTCTGTATCCTGCTTTAATAATTGGAAATACCCATTTGAAAAAGAAGAAATCCAAAGGATAATAGAAATGGGAAGGAATAAATTTTCTCTCTGAATCAGTTTCTGGGATTGCTGGAAGAGTTTTTGACAGAAATTTGGTGAAGATTCTTTTCTGAGGGAAATACTCAGATTCAGAAACTCTTTCCAAATCTTCTAGCCAGATTTCTTGATTATTATTAGTCATGACTAAGATTTTTTTTTGGTTTGCATTACATATTGTAATTTTTGTCTATATGTTTATAAATAAACGAATAAGGATTTTAAAAAAAAGATATGTTACGAAGTTGTTTATATATCAGATTTTAAATGGGCACTTAGCTAATCTGTCAACATATTTTCCTTTTTTTTTTTTCGGCACATTTTAATCCCCCTATTTCCTATTAGAGTGAATTTGTCGCTGTTAGCAAATAATCATAGTATTTTTTTAAAAATTTTAAACTGCTTTGACAATAACCACCGCAGTTACCCAAAGGTGATTGGGATTATCGGATGAAAAAATAAGCAGTTAACATTTCAAGTTATATTAGTGCTAGTATGATAAGAGAATTTTTAAAAAGCGTCAATCACATATATATATTTAGTATTTTCAGTGCGGATACAACATTTGAGGCAATGTACTATATCTGTTTCTCCTCTTTTGGTTTTTTTAAAACTACGTTTAAATGCGGATTTATTCTTAAATGCTAGATTACTCTTACCCAAAAAAATAGACAGAAATATTTTCAGGAAAACTGTAAACCACCTCAATTTTAACGTGTCCGAAAATAATCAACGTATATATGTTTTTTGGTAAACAAAATTGTGTTTGGCTTACGCCATTTTCTAATAGACTGTCTCATTAAAGTTTTCTTACAAAATCAAACTGAGCACTGAATATGATATCACAAAAAAAATTAATTAATAACATATTATATAGTTTTATTTCGGTATTTTAATTATTTCTGAAAGGCAATGTTTTTGAAATCTTCTTCTTTGATCTTGGCTTTATCACATAATCCTCTGAACATACTATCTGGTTTAGAGAACAAGCTGTATGGAGAATCATATTCCTTGATTTCACCAGCATCCAATACCAATACCTTGTCGTAATCAATAATTGTCTTTAATCTATGAGCAATGGTCAAGATAGTTGTGTCTTTTCCAAAGTTTTCCTTGATCTTTCTTTGAATCTTGGCATCTGTTTCATAATCTACAGAAGAAGTGGCTTCATCCAGTACCAAGACCTTTGAGTTCTTGACAACAGCTCTGGATAGACCTAGTAATTGTCTTTCACCAAGAGAAAAGTTCTTACCATCTTCTTCAACTTGTCTGTCTAAGTGGAACTTGTGAGCAGTTTCTTGATCTTCAGGGAACTTTTGTTTCTTGACTTCCTCAAGTTCAGCTTCATCAATGGCACCAGAGTTAACCAAAGCTTCCCACAATTGCTCATCAGTGTAATCACCAAATGGATCCAAGTTCTTTCTAATATCGGTCTTGAATAAGACGGACTCTTGTGGAATGATACTGACCTTCTTTCTTAGATTATACAAACCCAATTTGCTGATGTCAGCACCACCGATCTTAATAGTACCTTCTTCAATCTCAGTAATTCTGAACAATGTAGAGACTGTGGATGATTTACCACAACCGGTTTTACCACAAATACCAATCTTTTCACCAGCCTTGACTTCGAAACTCAAGTTTTTCAAGATCAGAGGCAAGTTTTTTCTGTATCTCATAGAGACATTACTAAAGCTGATGGATGGGTTTTCATTTGGCCAGTTTGAACCAGGATCAGTATCTGGAAGTTCATAAGCAGCTTCCTGATCAATTTCAGAAGCATAATTGTTAACTCTTTCGGTAGAATTCATATAGTTTTCCAATTCCGCACTTTCTAACAATAATAGTCTTAAGGCAGTAGTCAATTGTATAACGTAATTGATCAAAACACCGGTAGCGGCTGCACTGATCGAGAAAACACCACATGAACACATAACACAAATTAAAATGGTAGCAATGACAGCGATAAGCATGATATTGTTAGAAGCCCATCTTTGCAATGATTGGAAAGCAATGGTTGCTTCGTTTTGTTTGTTAGTGGTGTAATCATTTTTAAAAACAAACATGTCTTGCATCTTGAACATCTTGATAGTATCCAAACCTGACATACATTCCTGGA
>JAJMDJ010000037.1:0-16222 GCA_030573495.1 Hanseniaspora nectarophila
TTTCGTATGTACTTTTGAGGAAACTCATCTGTTTGTATGTAGTTCTCAGAGTAGTTGTTGTTTTCCATCACTGAAAGAACTTGTGTTTTGTATATCTTTTGGTTTTTATTCATATTATATTGTTGAATTTGTAATTGAGAATTGATTATTTATATAGAACTGAAGCAAAAATATGAAACAGTGATTTTTATGTAAATATAAAAAAAATAATAATGTAATGTTTCAGATTTAATATAAGAACTTTTTATTTTGGAAGTATTTTGTCAACACTCATTTTTATTAATTAACTTGATTCGTGTTTATTTATTTTATCTATAAAAATAATAATAATCATCTGTGTGTGTGTGTGAAAAAAAAAAAAAAAAAATGATAACTTTTCAGTTTTTGAGGTACGGGTTGGGGTTTCCCTTTTTGGGTATCACTCGGACTTAAAGCAAAAAAAAAACATAATAATAATTGTAAAGGCGCTACCAAAATACTTCAAAGTATTTGTTGTTGGTAAGTCACGTGCATAAACTGATAAGTGCCTGTATCAAGTATTCAACAAAGATAATGCTTGAAAGCATAACCATTCAAAACCAAATTAATAAATATGATATAATTGCTGTTTATCAGTATTTAAATAATATATGATTACCAGCTAAATAACATGTTTACATTGGAAACTTATAGTTCATATAAAAAATAAATTAATACTAATAGGTATTTATATTTTTTTAAAATGTAAACTTTTCACCATTTTAAAACTCTCAAGATTAAAGCATTATAGCAAAGAGTATTCTGAACTTTTGCAAGATTGGAAACATCACATTAACAACAATATTAATACAAAACTCTTAATCTATCTAAATATACATTTACGATTAACTTCTTTTTTTTTTTTTTTTTACCTCCTTAATTGTCTTATCTAATATATTTTTACTGATTAGCAAATAATTTCGGTTATTTTCTTGGAAAAAAAAAAAAAATTTAAATAAAAATTAAAAAAGGGAAGCACGTGTACCCACCCTTAGGGATTTTCGTCTTGCGGCGAAGTCATGATCAGCGGAACAACAAAAAAAACCAATCGGGAACTATGCGCAATTAGTCAACGAAACACCGAAGTACTAAGATTTTCGACTATTATGAATACTATCTGGAGATAATTAAAGCCGTGTAAAGCCCCTATTTGTTTCATTATTTGTGAAACAAATGATATGGCGTGATGGGAAATCAAAAAAGGAGGTAAATGGCTGATTTATGACCGTCCAATTTGTGGAGTTTTGGCATATAGTTGCCTGAATAATACGTAGAACTGTGGTGTTCATGTCCATTCCCGTGAAATATGAAACAATCAACAGAAAATTTCGCTGTTTAGACGATATAAAAAAACAAAAACAGCCGTAAACTCTGAAACAATCAATTGTTTCAGATATACGTAGTAAAAAATATAGGAGAAATTATAAAATTTTGCCGTAAATCTAGTTTAACCGGTTCGGAACAATGTCACCCAAGCAATAACCCTCTTTATTTCCAAAAAACTTGAATGATGACAACAGCAAAAAAAAAAGTCTTGAGTAAAAAAAACTGTAAAAAAACGTAATATTTACCGAGAAAATCCCCCCTTACGTCACTATCAGTAGGTGTGATGGTGGAAACATGTCGATCGAGATCTTTTGTTTGCCGTGCTAAAAAAAAAAAAGCACTAGACCATTCGCCTTTTTTTTTTTTTTAATAATTTGCGGTGTATGTTAAAACCATTGTTTTTTTTTTCCCAAAATCGCAAGATTGCATTTCCCTGAGATGAACTAAAGAAGCGAAAAAAAAAAAAAAATAACAAGGAACGTAAATTATTTTTTTAATGGATGGAGGATTGTCTACTTAGGAAACTATCATAGAGTTGCTTATCTTCCACTTTTTATTTTTTTGAAAATTATATATAAAGGAGGAGAATGTAAATAATTTTTGTCAATTTTTGTTTTTTTTTTATTCAATTTTTAATTTCTAGTATTTATATATAATAAATTATAAACAAATTTATAAGAAACCAATTAAACAAACCATATTACACAATAACATAAAGCAAAACCCTTAAACATGTCTTTCCAAGGTAAAATTAAAAGAAAAGTTGTTACTCAACAAGAAGATATCATCTTGCTAAACGTCTGCATCCACCAGTTGCCATGTTTGCAAAGCTTGGGTAATAATTCTTACAAAGGTCAATTTTGGAAAAACGTATCCATTAACTTCAACAAACAAACTCAATCATCAAGAACTGTTAGACAAATAAGAAACAGATTCAAGAGTATGTATGAGTATTACTTGAAGGTAAGAAATTCCAGTTCTTTCTTAGTTAACCAGCAAAAGACAGAAAATATCACTGAAGAAGTTGTATTTTTCCAAACTTTAGCTGAATGTTTTTCTCAAATGTACTACGACAACAAGGGAATATTGAACCATAGGGTGCAGAAAGTTGATGAAGTTGAGCTTGAAAACGAAACTGCCACCTCCTCTCTGGAGGACATTCTTTCGATAGGCACCAGCGATACCCACTATGATAACAACAATATCTCTGTAGTATACGAGATGAATAGCAATCAACATTACGGACCTACTCTGGACATGTTTGATATATTTTATAATAACAGTGTACAAAATGACAATCTGGAGATAGATGAGTCTTTATTTAAAGCAAGACTGCTCTTAACCCCAATTCAAAACCTTCTGACGAACACCAACTACGCTAATACTAATTAGTTGTATATATTGATATATTTTTTAATTCTCATTTTTACCCTCTTTCAAAAAATATAATATTTTGTTAGTTGAGAAATGCTGTGAAGATAATGACGCTTGTTTGTTGATATTGTCGTATCCATGAAAGGCAACGTCTTCGCAAATGAAACGAGCCCTTACTCATCAATATTGAATGCGAGTTGCATTAGGTGTTCACATTGAAAAGGGGGTCCAACATATTACGTAACAATACTTCCCTATTTATTTCCAGATTGTATGACCACGTTCCCCTCTTTTTTCACCACTATTTCCATTTTGCCTGTACGGGTAATAATAGAGATTACACAGGAAAAATCTTGGAGAACAATAGCAAAAAGTTAAGCAAGACAAAAAATCGTACTCTGCTGGTTTATTTATAGAAAGTTTTGTTTTTTTAAGAGATTTTCTAAGCAAAAATGTCGTTATCTCCATTTAATTAGTAAAAAATGTGTGACATGTTTCTGATGTAATACACATTCTCAAACACAGGATACGAGACATTTTTTTGGTTGTTTACGCATGTGTGTCTTGAGCAAAAACCCTCTCTCTTTTTTTTCTTTTTGAGAAACAAGCGATATGTTATTACATCAGAGTGAAATTCTACAAAAAAATAAAAAAATCTTCAAGACTTTATTTATAGATTATTTTTGGCATGACGACATAGCACACATTTGCACCATATTGATAATGAGATCATATCCCGTACACCCAAAATCATGGCATGTGAATGCCACAAGGTGCTTTTCCAAAACCCTTGTGTGAGAGACATATTTTTTTGTTGTTACGAAAATTGTGGATTAAGAGAGTATTTTTTTTTTTCTTCATCCATTGAAGATTAGATTTACGAGTTTAAGATCGGATCTTTCCGTAATTAGAGATCTCGCTAATTTTTTTTTTGTTAATCTACAGAATAACATTCTTGAGTAGCTGCAGGAATGCTACAAATGGTAGATAAACCCTCTATCAATCTACATCCACATTTTCATTAAAAATATACTCTTAAGAGAATTTACGAAAAAATAAATGCCTGAAGAGATTGTCAAGTTTTATCAAATTAAAGCAAAGCCAATGATGACATAGGGGGGTGATATCAGCATTCTCAATGACATGATCTTTTTCAAATATTTATGTTTTTCACTAGGGGTGCAATTACAGAAGAGAGAGTTTTTCCTGGGATATATTTATTTTCTCTTGGTGAAACGTAAAAAAAGGCTTAAGGAAAAAAAATCACAGAATGGAAAATGCAGATGTGTTTTTTTGATAGAGAAATATCATGTATCTTTGATCAATGCAAAGTTGGTGTAGATATTATATTTTAATAATCAAAGATGAAAAATCCTCTCTTTAAGCAAATGCCCAAAAAAACGGTAATCAAATTATATTAATAAAATAGAGTGTGTCTTGGATCTGTATGTATAGTTGTCCAATACCAGACATAACAATCCTTATCTACTATTTCACCAAAGATTAATTTTTAATCTTTTTTTATTTTTATTTTTTTTGGCGAAAGGCGGCTAAAAGTAGTCAAGGAACTATTATTATTACTTTTTTTGCCGAAACTGTTGCTTAATCTGTGCAGAATGGAGTTTTCAAATTAAAAAAAAGAAAAAAGTCTTGTGGGAATGTTAAGCTTACGTTTAGATTTCGGAACAGCCGAGAGAAAAGTTCCCCTATAAGGAAATCCTACCTGAGTTTTAAGAGTTAAAAACGGGTTCTATTGTGTTTTTTACGGTACATATTTTTTCCACGCAAAAAAAAAGGGCAACAAATTACAGTTTTTTTACAGATTACGCTAGTCTGTTTCACAATTCCTATGACGTATTGTCAATTTTTACATATTTTAACATTCCTGGCAAAAAAAAAAAAACAAAACAACAAACTCTAATGTTCAAAAAATGCCATATTCGTGCAACATGCCATTCTTCCAAAGACATGCATTAACTTATATTGACAACAAAGAGCAGCTTATTATCAATCGCGTTGCGAATACTTAAACAAGAAAGTACCCATTTATGAATGCTTTAAACCTCAACTAAGCAGGTTGAGAAGCAAAAAAAAAAAAAAACAACTGACGGCTCTTTTTTTTTTTGACAAAATAATGAAACTTTTTATGTGTCCACTTTTTTTTTTAAACTGATCAGAAGAATGGGTTAGAAATGTCTTGAAGCTGCTGTTCATTACATTTTAGCAATATCCTTGGACTATTCTTTATGTTCTGCTAGTTATCTATCAGGGTTTAGTTCTTGATGGAGGGGTTTTTCTGCAAATTCAGATTACGCGGCAAAATTATAATTAATTTGGAATTTATTTTTTTTTTCCTTCCAAAATTCTGCTATGCAGATTATCCACCATTTGTTTTTTATTATTTTTTTATATATTTAAGAAAGTCATTGCCAGAATGGAAGAATGCAACACTTCAATTTGCTGTTTTCTACAAGATTGAATAAATTTTTTTGGGTTTAGACTACAAACAAGAAAGAAAGATACCAAAACACATCTGTTTCAATTATTTGCCTTTTTTGGCAATTTTATTGGCTCCTACTTTAGGTACTGGCCAACAAGATCTTGGTGCGCTTCCTGCGTGCAAAGTTCCTGACATGTCTCAATTAGTACCTGGTTTCAAAGGTAATTTTTATTACCGTCCTTGGACTAATTTTGCAGGAAATATGAGTTCAAGAAACAGACCAATGGCAAGCAACCCAGACTCGTATTTAAATGGCGGTTACGCCTCAAATATGAATATTATTTCATACAACCACAAGGATTACACAACTTCTGGTTTAGTTGCCAAAGATGTTATTGCCACTAATCTTACTATCAACAATACCGATTACTGCTACAACACAGCTCAAGATTATTGTATGAATCAAGAGTTATGGCTTAAATATCCTAATTTTGTTGATTCAAACGGAAACCAAATTCTCTTCCCAGTAACAAACTTGGTTTACCATATGGTTGGTTTAATTATTCCTTCAATAAATGGTATCTATTCTTTTACTTTAAACAGAATCGATGATATCGGTTATGTAGGTATTGGTTCCGGTTTACAAAACTCTCCTGATTGTTGTGGAAATTTTAGTCCTACATGTCAAGTCACAGTCGGTGCTTAAATCAGTTCTAATTGGACTCCGAGTGGTTCAAAAAGTGTAAATACTCTTAACATTACCTTGCTGCAAGGGTTTTCGTACCCAATCTCTGTGTTCTATTTAAACACTGGTGGTCTTGGTACTCTTACATTTTCTTATGTTGATCCAAGTGGTAAAAACCATTCCGATTTTAGTAACTTAGTTTACAACAAAAAAGATAATACTCAGTGTAATTATGTAAATGTCACAACATCTGTATTACCTTGGGATCAAGCTACCTCCTCATATTCAACTACAACTAGAACTTCACAAGCATATCTTACCAACAGTGCCACCACAAGTATTATATATACCACAGATGTTGATTACATCACTGCCTTTATATATTCTCCTGTTACTGCCACAGTTTCTACAACAACCAGCTACATTACAGCTACTGCTCCAACCACACTATCTACAGTAATTTTATCGTTGTTATCAGGAAGTACATTGACTGGAATGTCAACTCTTTATATTGTTGGTATTCCATCAAAGTTCTCAACTGTTTACAGCACATCATACTGGACTGGCACTGCAACTACAACTTTAACAACATACCAAACCACCTTGTTTACACTTCTACAGTAACTTCAAGTATTGTTACAACAGGTGATGATGGTAAAACAACCACATATCCAATAACCTTTATTAAAACTCCTACATTTTCTGGTTGGAATACTTCACCATCAGTAGTAATTTCTACTAGTCAACCGTCTATCTGGTCAATAAGTTCCAACTCTGAATCATTAACTATACCAGCAAGCTATATGAATGAACCTTCTACTTGGTCCACAAGTTCTATTAGTCAATCCTCAGCCATACCAACAAGCTCCCTAAGTCAATCATCTACCTGGTCAATAAGCTCTTTGTCTCAAACTAGAACATTGCAAACAAGCTCTATTGTCGAGTCATCTACTTTATCAGCAAGTTCTATGCCTCAACCTTCTACGTTATCAACAGGATCTACTATCAAAGCTTCAACAGCTGTCATTACAGATATTACTACCGACTTAAAGACTGTAACATGTACTGAATATAGTTGTTCAGCTAAAACCCAGGCAACTAGCTCATCCAGTGCGTCTAGCAGCATTCAAACAACTTATTTGACAAACTCAGGCAATCCAAGTCCTGTCATCAGTTCTTCTGCCTCATCTAAAATTTTTTTAAGTTCAATTAATTCTGCTTACTCGGAAATTTCTTCAAGCTCAACTAGCTCTGTCTACACCAAAGTCACTTCTAGTGCCATCAATTCCAGTTCTTCTAGAACCCCAGGACCTACCCCTCCTACACCAAGTATTATGAGTGTAACCCAAGAGACACCAATGCCTTCATTAGTTACTACTTACAATGCCAACAAAGCTACCTCATTAAAAATTAGTGTTTCAGCTGTTTTATTATTACAATTTATTTAAATTGTTTTAAAATGTTCTATATATATACTAAATAAATTTTTTTAAACATTTTAAAATAAAAAGAAGTAAACCATCAATTGTGGGTTTTTATTAGCTTCATGAAAATGCTTATATCGTATTTTGAGGAATATCATTGACAGTTTTTAAATAGACAAATGTAACTCAGTCTACATTTGGACAGAAAGTTAGGCCATTTGACATATATGATTATATATATAAGAAGCAAAACAGGCAAAAAGATTTTAAATCCCCAACTTTGCCATTAAACCCACTTTTATCTTTTTTTATTTTCTTTGTTTAAAAACAAAAATCAGTTGTAGTATACTCTTGAGTGTTCCAAGTCGTTAATGACAGTCTTCAATTGAGTTTCAGGCAGAATATCAGAGCATTCATCTTCATCAACCTCCAGCAGCTGAACACAATGAGTCTTTATGGAATCCCACAGTCCCCAAAACATCTTGATATCATCATGATTCTTTGAAGTCATTGAGCCTTCCATTTTAGTTTTGGTATCCTTCAGTTCCACCTCCAAAGATTTCCATTTTTGGGCAAATGCATCATGTAAAAGTGGACTTTTATTTTGATTCATTGAAACCAGAGTTGATCTTCTTCTAGCATTGAAGTCTGGGAATGGAGAATTCAAGTCCGCGTTATTTTCCATCATTCCAAAAGTATAGTTGCTATTAGTCGATGCATTTGAAGAACATGTAGAGTTGTTTCTTGTATGATTCTTGTTCATTTGAGCATGATCAAAACTTATGTATGAAGGCACGTTTTGTTCGTAAAGTGTCATTATTTCTTCTTCAACAAAAGTTGAAGAATCATAAATACGACCCCAAACATCATTAATAGCTTCATCAACATAAGCCAAGACTTTTTCTTTGGCCTTCAAGTCTTGAGAAAACTCGGCATTTGCAATGACTGGTGCCTTAGGAATATCTGTTTCTTCTTCAAATTCTTCTCGGTCTTCGTAGACGTTTCTAGAGGGGGTTCTGAAAGATGAAACTCTAACTAGCAAATCTTTGAAGCTTTTGTTTAATTTCAAGGTATTGAGACTTGAAATCTTTTTACTTAAATTCAACTCAGAATCATCATTCAAAATTGAGTTATCTGCTTCTGCATTGTTATTTTTGAAGATGTATGATTCAATAGTCAAGGAGCTGTTGTTTTGATCATTATCAAAAAAATACTCATTTTGATCGTCTAAATGACCATTGTTTGGTTTCATTTGATCAAAATCAGCTTCATAGTCATTGATTATGTCATTATCTTCAACATCACCATCCTCAAACTCATTTTCTGAGGATTGAGAAGTGCTGCTGTGAGGTAAGTGTGATTCAGGCAATGTTAAAGTGCCGTTGTTTTTTGCATCTCTGTTTGTCCAAAAAGAAAGTTTATTTAAAAATCTCTTTTGGTAGCAATCAGCAATGGCTTTGTTTCTGTGATTGACAAAATTAGTCTTATGGGACTCAAGTTTTTTCTTTAAATTAGTACTTCTATTATGAGCAAATGGCATTGTGCGTTTAGAAAGATAGTAACCAAAGTAGAAGTTAGTGTTTTAAGGTAAAGAAAAAAAATAGATAGTAATTCTTATAAGGATATATATCCTGCAACAAGTAAAAGCACTGGTTTTCTATTGAGAATTAAAGGATTAATAAACTTGTTTTTGAATTAATTAAACTGAGTGGCTGTCAATTTTCTTCGATATAAACGCATAATTTGAAGGGGGTGTTTTTCGGTGTGTTTTTTCCCCTTTGGGACATGTTTAAAAAAAAAAAAACCTATCAATTTTTTTTTTTTTTTAATTATCATTCTGCGCACAGCACGTGATACTACACAAGTAAAGAATATAATACAACTACAAACTCAGATACAGTGAAGAATATGAGGGGATGTCGCTAATGTACAATTCTACAAACAGTCAGAATGTTTTACATATATTTTTAATAAATTAAAACTATTCGTATCTGCATTCTCTTCAAAAACTAGAAGTCAATGAACACTCAAGGTTTTAGAAGATGAGTACTTTATTATAGTCTAAAGCGATTATGGTAATAAAGTAATTATTTATCTATCAGTATTCCAATTATGATTATTATATAGCTGTATGTATAAATACTTGATGTTTATTGATAAATTCCAACATTCAATTTCACGTAGTGTACCCGACCAAACATAGGCAATACTACTTCCTAAACCAGTAATTTGCTTTTACTAGGGGAACGAAAAAAAAAAAAATTTTTTTTTTTAGACTTTTACTCCGACCAAAAAATAAACGCAATTTCTCCCTAAAGAAAATAAGCAAACATTTCCTATTGGTTTCCTGATTATATTCTAAACAGAACACTTCTGTTGTTAACAAACACCAAAAAATATAGAAATTAATACACGAAAGGATTCTTATTTAAGAACAATATCATAGACGATTCTTCTTTCACCTTATTTCAACTCTTTTTTTTTGTAAACAACACATATAAACCAAAATGGCCGATCAACAAACCAAACAAGAAATTATTCCTTCCCAATCTATTCTAGACTCCAGATGGGATGCTGTCATAGCTAACGGTGTTACCAAGACCACTTTAGGTTTAGTAGGTGGTATTGCTGTTTCCGTTTTATTCAAGAGAAGACCAGCCTTTGTTTTCCTAGGGACCGGTATTGGTTTCGGTATGGCTTACGCTGAAGGTAATGCCATTTTCAAGTCCAAGGCTGGTATCAGATCCACCAATGTCTAATTTTATTGCTATATGCTGAGATAAATGGAAACCATCAATAATATAAAGATATATATTCTTATACTAAAAAAAATTAAAGTTAAACAAAATAAATCTTGGCTAATTTAGTTGGATATAATAATTATACTTCATTTTAATATTTATATATAAAGACACCAAGTATATTCCGATACTTGATATAACTTATATTTGAGTTGTTCTATTATAGTTTGAAACCGGATATAAAGTCAAGTTGTTCATCCAACTCCTTTTCAGCCTTCTCCTTCATCTCCTTGCTTTCTTTTTTAACCTTAATGTCAATTTCGCTCAGTCTTTGAATGTTCTCAGCAGAAGGCAAAGATGTCTTGGCGACGATGTTGTCATTTGTAATATTGTTTTTCTTTTGATGATCATATGTCTTCATCAAATGATGGATATCCTCGATTTTGTCGTTATTTGACTTAAAATCTTGATTGATTTCCTCCAATTTAAGCTTGTTTTGTTTTCTTTTTAACTTGCTGTTGTTTGTTACAGATGTAGGCTTCAAACTCTTCAATTTGTCGTTAGCCTTTTTGAAACTCTTGTTATTGTTGACTTGTTTCACCTTTCCAAAGCTTTTATTACCCATTTTGTTTTATTAAAAAAAGACAAAATTTTCAATACAAATCGTTATAATATTGATTTGGATCTGTTAATCATTTCCTCTTAACCTTTTTATTCATCAACATTACTTTTAATGGATATTTTCTCGAAAAAAACTTAAAACATCAATATTTCAGTTATTGAGGATTGCTCAAATGTGTAGCGTACAATAATATTTGAGTAATTACCCTTTTGGGAAAGTGAAACTTTTACCACTTTTCTTTTTTTTTTTTTAATCCTTTTTTTTTTTTTTTTTTTTTTTTTTTTTTTTTTTTTTTTTTCTTTTTATTTCAAAATTTTAAATACTCTTTCAAATTTATTAAAACACCTTTGATTAGGAACACAGTTATTCATAGAAACCATAATACAACCAAAAAAGAATGGTCTCTACTCATAACAAAGATAAACCTTGGGATACCCCAGATATTGATAAATGGAAAATTGATGACTTTACTGAAGCTGATAACGCATCTGGTTTACCATTTGCTGAGGAATCATCATTCATGACCTTATTCCCAAAATACAGAGAACAATACTTGAGATCCATTTGGAATGATGTTACCAGATCTTTGGATGCTCACCACATTGCTTGTGTCTTGGATTTAGTTGAAGGTTCAATGACTGTTAAAACCACCAGAAAGACATTTGATCCATCTGTAATTTTAAAAGCCAGAGACTTGATCAAGTTATTGGCCAGATCTGTTCCTTTCCCACAAGCTGTCAAGATTTTAGATCCTTACACTGCTTGTGATATCATCAAGATCAGTAGTTTCACTTCAAACAAAGATAGATTTGTCAAAAGAAGACAAAGACTTGTTGGTCCAAACGGAAACACCTTGAAGGCTTTGGAACTTCTTACCAAGTGTTATATCTTGGTTCAAGGTAACACTGTTGCCTGTATGGGTCCACATAAGGGTCTTAAGGAACTAAGAAGAATCATTGAAGACTGTATGAACAACGTCCATCCAATCTACCATATCAAGGAATTAATGATCAAGAGAGAATTAGCAAAGAAACCGGAGCTAGCAGAAGAAGATTGGTCAAGATTCTTGCCTATGTTCAAAAAGAGAAATGTCCAAAGAAAGAAGCCAAGCAAAATTAAGGAAAAGAAACAAAACGACGAAAAGAGAGTATACACTCCATTCCCACCTACACAACAACCTAGAAAGATTGATTTGGAAATTGAGAGTGGTGAGTATTTCTTGAGTAAGAAGGAAAAGGATATGAAGAAAAACTACGAAAGAAAGCAAAAGCAAGAGGAAAGATCAATTGAAAGAGAAGAAGAAAGAGCTAAGCATTATGTTGCTCCTGAAGAAGAAGAATATATCAGTGCTATTGATAAAGAAAAGAAGGAAAAGAAAGAGAAGAAAGAAAAGAAGAAGGAGGAAAAGAAGGAAAAGAAGGAGAAAAAAGAAAAGAAGGAGAAGAAGAGAAAGTCTGAAGACGAGGATGTTGCTGATGAAGATAAAAAAAAGAAGAAGAAAGCTAAAAAAGAATAAGCATAATTGCGGTATATAAAGATACTTTTACATATTTTTTTATTTGTAGTTTCATCTATTGATACTTGATGCTGATCACGTTTTTTTTTGACCTCATTCTATTTGAATGAAACGCGTAAAGTTTTCAAAAAAAAAAAAAAATGGCGATTTATGTTTTCAATATTTTGAAAAATATATATATATATATTTGTTATGCTTTTAAGCTCACATAACCAAAGAAAAATACAATAACAATGTCCTTTATATCAAATCTTCTTAAATCAGAAGATAAAAAAAAGCTTAAGGATGATAGCAATGTTTTTCTTTTTGATAGTGATGATGAAAGTGTTACTTCAGAACTTGCATCACAACCTGAACACAAGAGAAAGAGAAAGACTTCCCTTTTAAAAAGAATAAGAAATGCATTTGATAGAGAGAGTATAATCGAATCAGACGAAGAGACTGGAACTCAGCCAACACAGGCACTATCTAAAAGCAATGAAAATGAGGTTTCGTTATTAACCCAACCTACACAGCTTCAGAGTATAGAGAAGGATCAAAGCATTACTCAGCCCACTCAGTTGAAGGCTGCTGTGCCTGAAGAAGAACCATCTAAAACACAACCTACTCAGCTGAAAGGTATTTTTGATGAAGAAGAGGAAGATTCTGATTTACAACCAAAGACACAAGCAACACAACTAAGAGGTGTTTTTGATGAAGCAGATGAAGATGAAATATTACCAGTGCAAGAAAGTAAAGAATCATTAAGTGTAACGCAGCCTACTCAGTTAAAGGCTGTTTTTGATGATGAAGATGAAGAGTTTTTTGGAAAAATTGATGCTCCACCCATCACCAGTAAAACTTCCACTAGTATAAGAGCTATTTTTGAGGAATCCGATGATAGTTTATTTGATGAACAGCCAGAAATGCCAGGTTCTGTAAACGTTGATGATGTAGAACCTGTTGCTGGAACCAATGAATATAATTCAGATGTGTCTGATTTTGAAATTGAGCTAGACTCTGATAAGGAAAACGTGGAAAAGCTCAGTGATGGTGAAAACGAAGTCGAAGAAGAGACTACAACATTACAAAAACCGCTTTCTCAAGAATTTATTATGCTTTCAGATGACGATGATGATGATGAATTTGATAGCATCAAAAATAGACATAATGAATCAGCTGAAACAAAGGCAACTACAATGATGATACAGGCTCACATAGCCCGTCAACAAAGCCTAAAAAACAGCGAAACTTTAAAGAAAAAGAAAAAAGGCATGGATGTTCAAGATCTGTTTATGCAATTGAAAAAAAAGGCTGTCAAGCAATCACAAAAAACAAGGGTCAATTTAGAAGTTGTAGAAAAGGCTGCTGTTGAGACTGCTGATGAACCTGAAATAGAACAGTCTTATAGTGATGATTCAAATGCGGAAAACGAAAATATTAACATAGATAGTGATTATGACGGAGATGAAGAACCCAATCGATTGAGCAGTGATGATGATGTGTTTGAACACAAAGAGGAGGAAATTTTCTACGGTAAAAAAGCTATGCCTACAGACACTCTTTATACCGAAACCATTCCCCTGTCTAAAGAATCATCCAGTATTGATGAAGAAGAAGAAAACAATACAGGTTCTGATTCCGATGGTGAAGAAAAAGAAAAGAGAAGATTGGAAAGAGCACGTTTGCGTCGTGAAGCCTTAAAACAAGAATCGAATAATAATGTGGAGAATCCGTTTTTAGCTGAAGAAGCTGAAGAGTCTGAAACAGATGAGGAAGATGGACCAAGAACCTTTGTTGGTATTAATAAACCAAAGGTTGATGAAAAGGTTGATGATGCATTGCACACATCTGATGAAGAAATGTTCGATGATGATAGTGACATTGAAAATAATGAAGAAGATTTAAGAAAACTCGAAAGAGAACAGCAAGCCAAGGATGAAGAAGAGTTAGAAAGACAAATTCAAAAAACATTGAAAGGTGAAAGACGTGGTATTGATCGTGAAGAGGAGTTCTTAGATGATGACAACGACTTTGAACAAGATGATGAATACATTGCCTATAAGAAAAGACAAGAGGCCATGGAAGCCAAAATAAGCAAACGTATGAATAAAAGTAAAAAAACCAAGATCAATGTATTGGAGGGTGTTAACGCTAGAATATCTTTGCCAGAAAACAAAATAGGAGTTTTAGATAAACTTGCGGTCACTTCAACCTTATCGTTTTTAGCCAGAGATACCACACCTGAAGAAAATAAAACAATTGAGGAGAATAACGATAGTGATGATGATATAATGAAAAAGTTTAATACTAAAATGGCATTCTCCAGCACAGCCTTGCATGAGGATGAAAACATCGATGATGATCAAGCTGACTCTTTAATGTTCATCAAAAGTGTGAAAAAAATTGTTAAAAAGCCAGCTGTTGAAAGTGAGGAGATGAAATTCAGATTAGGTGTGAAAACTTTTACCAAGAATCATATAAAGAACTCTCACACAAAGACAATATCTGCTGGTCGAGATCAATACGGATTCAATAAAGATGGTAAAAGAGAGGTGCCGTTTTTAGGTAAGAAAAGAAAAGCAGATTCAAAGGGTAAGTCATTCAACTATGAAGGAAAAAAACATAAGGTGTAAATCATTACTTGATATATATAAGAAATCATAAATCTTTTAATGCATCTTTAAGCAAATCTACTTCCAACTTTGTGGTGTAGACTTCTGTACCTGTATCCAGAACAGCGTTCCCTTGTCTTGTTATTTTCAAAGAAGCCTGTCTCTTTGCAACGGATAAGAATGGGTTTTTGTATGGCTGATTTTCTTTTATGGAGTTATTTCCATTTAACGAACTGTGTGGATTTGTGTCACACTTTTTGGGTAGATCCCATATAATACTACTCTTTCTCTTAATAGTCTTGTTTTCAAAGTCAATGGTGGTTTCATTGACCTTTGATGTTTTGATATTTTTCAATGACTGTTTGTAAGTTACATTATCATCGGTTAAATACTGTTTTAAGGAATCCTTGGATTTGAATACCAATGGATCTCTTTTGGTTTTTGAAACCAAGGGTAACATAAATGGATTACAAAATCCATTGGAATAGTCATCTTTATCAGTCGTTGTTGTTACAGCTTTTCTATTACACATAGCGGTTACAGGCTGACTTGTTAGATGCGACAACTGACCGGTTCTAAAGTAATCAAAAGATCTTTTGAATTTTTCTTCCTTCTTGGTAAAGCTTCCTAAGTAAACCTTGTCAACATCAGGTCTACGAGAAAACTGGAGTTTTTCAGGCTCAACTGTAATAACTTGTTTTTTTGAAAGAATACTTTCATGAGAGTTGTATCTTCTTAAAGGTCTAAGGTTTTCATCAGCGAAAGGATCATAGACTTCAACCTCAACTTCTTTGTCAGACAATTCGCCAGGAACTTCTTCAAAGTCTTCAAGATTATCTTCTATGCCAATAACAGTAGCATCGTCTTTTATGCTCACACAATCCAAGTCGCTGAATACCGCGATGGACAGTCTATTTCTTCCATTGAATATCGAGTATGAATCACTATGAACTGATGTTCTTATCACACTATTGTATGATATTCTTTTCTTTCTAGGCTTGCTAGCTAGATCTAACCCCTTATAGCTTAAGGTGTTGGTTTGATTATCATTCTGAGTCAACTTTGCATAGGCATCATCATGAAAGGCATCTTCAGTTTCATTACCAAGAGTTGAAGTACTAAAGTTTGTTACATCTCTATTTTTATTAAGGATTTTTAGAGTCTTGAATTCTTTGAATGATTTAATAGACTCGTTGTTAGGTGATTGATTATTAGACAATTGCTGATCAGCATCATGAGGTAGAGAATCGTCCTCCAAAAAATAATCTTCCATGGTGAAAGTATCAAGTTATTTGTTTGAGTGCTAATGTTTGGTATTTAATTAGAGCTAATAGCCTGTATTTGTCTCTTATATTATATATTGTTGGTTTTTCGTTAATATTATTATTTTTCAAAAAACAAACAACATTGTTGTGTAAACAATATACAAAAAAAAGATGTCGAATGTTTACTGTAAACAGTTTTAAAAAAAAAAAAAAAAAA
>JAJMDJ010000038.1:0-15509 GCA_030573495.1 Hanseniaspora nectarophila
AGCACGTTGTCAGACTACTGGCTGGGGAAAACTATAACATCAAAAAAGATACAGTCACTATAAAATCAGGTTTGTTCAACACTGGTGTTCAAAATGCCTCTTACTTGAAGGAAAAAGTACAAACTTTGGTCAAAAGTGCCAAGGACAACTTGAATGAGTTCAAGGATATCCCATTGGATGTCAAGGAAGTTGAGGAGATCAAGACTGAAAAGACCATAAAGGAAGAAAAGCTGAGTTTGGAAAGAAACTTCCCTAAGGAATGGGCACAACCTGCTGACCATGTTGAGCAAAGAATAGACCCACGTCCTTTGATGAAGACCTACTACGAACAAATGAAGCACTTGGAACGTTTGCAACACACATTCGCTTCTCAATAAGCCTCATATAACAACCCTTGTATACAGAACCCTTATATAACTTAAAAAAAAAAAATTTTAATATTATTATGTTGATAAACCTATTGCGTATATATAATACATCCATTTTAGTTGGAAGCAGCAGCAGCGGCAGCAGCGGCTTTTTTCTTCTTTTCAGCCTTTTTGGCTTTTTTCTTCTTTCTCTTCTTTTCAGCTTCATCGTCTAAGGCTCTCTTGGAACCAATTTCGATCTTGTCACCAGCACTTGCAGAGACATCTTCTTCATCCATGTTGGAGTCAGGTTGGATATCACCAACAAGACCGATTGTTTCATTGCTGTCTTCCAAGTAACCCTCGTTCTTCAAGGCAACTGGGTCGTTGAAGTTGATGGAAATACCGTTCTTCTTGGCTTCTAAGTACTCTTCCTTTCTCTTGTTGTAGACTTCAAGTTCGTGGTTGTATGACAATCTCCATTTTTCCTTTTGTTCTTCATCCAAATCTCTCCACATTTGGGAAATGGTCTTTGTCAATTCAATTTGGGTCAAAGGCGGTAAGCCCTTGTCAACTCTGTCTTGCTTGATGGTATCTCTGATATAAGCAGTGTATGCAAAGAAAATGGTCAATGGTTTTTTAGGGGCAAATGGATCTTTTTTCAATTTCTTCTTCTTGGTGCCTTCTTCCAACAAAGCACCTTCGCCTTCAGCAGAAGGATCAATGATCTTGAAGCCAATCTTGTCGCCATACTCACCAACAACACCTTCTAGTTGAGCAGTACCTTGACCCAATAGGGCTAAAGATTGCTGTAGAGTAACAAAGGCTTGGTCCAAGTCGTAGTTTTCATCTTGGATACAGTGGTAGAAATCCAAGATACTGGAGGCTGAGTGGGAGGCAGCCTTCGACAGTTCAAAAAGAGAGGAAACCAAGGAGTCCTTGGCTAGTTTAAACTTGTGTTCGGTAGACATAATAATTTTTTAAAAAGTCTGTTATTTTTTTTTTTTGGTGTTTGTTTACCATTCTTTTAGACAGAGAATTGTTTAAACAAAGAGTCTGCCTAATCAAACAAAATCAAAACAAACAAAGTGTCGGCGTAGAGTTCTGTTTAAACAGAAAAAAAAAAAAACAAGGGGAAAGGAAAATTTTTTTTTTTTTTTTTGTGATTAGCCGCAAAACACGAAACCAAAAAAAAAAAATGGTAAAGAGGGTAGAGATAAGCATACACACATGGGTAAAATAGAGATACTTGATGATCTCAAAGTTAGTGATCTTAAGGTAAGTAAAAAGCCTGGTTATAAAAAAATTTATATGTCATCGATATATTTCATTGGAATTTATATTGAGTTTACCATATTTAGGGGTTTTGACTTTTGGAATTTGCATTCGCACGTGGGCAAGCCGTATCTCCGCTTCCAAGTGAAGTATCCAAACATCCACAACAAGAATCCTTATTCGAACTAATCTTGTGACATTACCCTCTTCTTATGCAATAGATCCTTTATTATCAGATACAAGCATACCTACTCATCTTCTTCTAAAGCTTTCTGCCTCTCCAGAATCAACTTCTTTACTTCCAAAAAGTCTTGAGCCAGTTTTTCAAATTGGTGCTTTTTAATGAACCCAGGCTTATCCATTTCAACAGGCTTCGACACGTAATTGACGTTGGTCAAAGTTGTATCTAGGTTGTTGATTTCATTCAGCTGTGGTTTCATATATTGCTTATTGTGACTGTCGTTCTTTCAGGTTTTTATTGCTGATTTCTGAATTTAGATAAAAATGGAAGGGGCAAAAAAAAAATCTGATATATATGATAATCAACGTTTGCTTATCCAGAGATTCAACATAAAAAATCACTTATGCAAACTTCCAAAAAATGTGCTAATTTTTCCTAGTATATATCTATCTGGTTCTTTAACACATCTTTATTTATCAGCACGTATGCTTGCTTCTTCTAAAATTGCGTTTCTTGTTTCCTCATCTACATCTTTAATGTTTTCAAAAGAATGCCCCTTGTTTATTATAGCATTTAGCAACACTGTCAAAAATTGCTCTTTTTTAATAGCAAAAAATTCTTCAGAGTACTCACTAACAGCCTCTACTTTGCTGCAATTTGAATCATTTAATATATAACTCAAATGATGATTATAAGCTTCAGACTTTAAATATGCGAAAAACACACAACTGCTAAAAAATACCATATGGGGTTGAAAAACTTTCTCTTCCACCATAACACCCTTATCAATGAGAAACGATGGCAATCCCTTACTGGTATTAAGGATTGAATAATACAAGTCCAATATTGAGGAATAAAAAACATCGTTTCCTTCTAAGTAATTGCAGGTATCTGTTAAATATTTTTGAACTTTCCATGTCTCATCGGGACTGTATATTCTGCATATAAACAAACACATGGAAAATACTTTCATTTTTTCTAGGAAACAGTCACATAAAAAGTTTTCAACTTTAGCCTTTTTTGCAAGTCTTTTAATGTGTTTCTTCATCTCGTTTGGGGACGAAATACCTACACAAAATATCTTGAAATCGTCTTGCTGCGTCAACAAAGGAAAGTTTGCTTTTAACTTTGGGATAAAACTAGAATACAATTCAAATTCAGTAGTCAATTTTGCTGAGTAATCTGAGCGCACCCCTTCTACAAAGCGTTTGAACAAACTGCTCATAGAAGCTCGACTATAATATGCTGAATCTAGTAAATATCTTTCAAAGATATCGTAAACATTGCATTCCGCACTAATCTCTAGTGGTGAAAATTCCATAATATTATTGATCCTTATAATCACAACATCAGAGATTTTGAAAAAGACCGTAAAAATATCTGAGATAGATAAATGTTCATCAGGGTATTCAGCAAATAGAGCAAAGAGTTTTTTTCCTCTTTTGGATGATTTTCCAATGTTTTGAATTTATAATATATAGCAAATAGATTTATTGATTAAAGACAAATTTTAAAGAAATCCTCACTAAAAAATTAAAATCATTATGATTAATGTTTCAGCTACAATTTAAAAATCTCCTAATTATGACATATCGAAATTAGTTTATCTCATTAGTATCTTTTGGACAGACTTTGAAGTATAACTTTGTGCTTCTCTAAAAATTCGGTCTCTAGTTTCATCGTCTACATCATCTATGGTATCAAAAGAATATCCCTTTTTAATTATAATATTTAGCAAAAGTGGCATAAATTGACCTTCTTCAATTGAAAAGAATTTTTGAGTGTATTCATTAACGGCTACTGGTCTGATTAGACTTTTAGCTGATAGAACATAACTAAAACGATCAGTATAAGCTTCCATCTTTAATTTTGAAATATCATGAGAATTCATCTCCCCTAGCTGAAAACCACTAAACCATTTATTGAAATAGATTCTATGGTCATTAATGTCAAAGGATTCCAATACATCTCTGGTCTTAACCACTAAATAGCAAAATTCAACTATTGAGGAATAAAAATTAGTGTTATTCTTAAAATAGTTAAAATTTTCTCCAAAATCTTTATGAACTTTATTCATACCAGGAATCCTGTATACTTTGCATATGAACAAATGCATAGAATAGATTTTCAATTGTTCTAGTAAACGGTCAAATAAAAATCTTTCAACTTTAATCTTCTTTGCAAGTCTTTTAATGTGCTGTTTCAATTTTTTTGAGGAAGAAACACCTACACAAAATCTTTCAAAATCGTCTTGCTGAATCAACAACGGAAAATTTGCTTTTAACCTTGGAATAAAACTAGAATATAATTCGAATTCAATAGTCAACTTTTCTGAGTTCTTTGAGCATACCTCTTCTACAAATTCACGGAAGATGTTGACTTTAGATTTATGCATATCATATTCTAAATCTAATAAACTTCTTTCATAGGCATCATAAGTACCTTTTTCTCTGAAAATATATTCTAGTGGAAATCCCAGAAGATTAAAGACCCTTGGGATCACCAAATCGGAGATTCTAAAAAAGACCGCAAAAATATCTGAGATAGATAAATCTTCATTAATGTATTCAGCAAATGCCCCAAACAGTTGTTTACTTGTTTTGTCCACGTATGAAGCTTTACGTTTAGAGAAGCAACTATTAAGAGCAAATACTAAACCTATAAACCTGTAGTTTGGATCGTAATAATTATCCATGTAATCCATAAACTCTGCAATCCAGTTTTGAGAGTGAACTAGAACTCCACCATCGCTCAAAGAAGAATACTCAAATATTGTTGGAATTTTAATGCTATCCAAAACATTTATGACTATATCATGTTTATCAAAGATAATCGGAGCTAAATCCTTTGGTGTTTTATTATTAGGATTATATTCCCTTTCAATGACATTTGCTGGAGTAGAAAATAATATTATGTCGGATGTTCTGTCAAAATTTGCATATTCAGTTTCAACGATTTGTTTTATTAATTCATCATTATCTTCAAACCTCTCAACTCTGCTGTTAAAAGAGTTGGAGTTTGTCCCACTTAAGTGACCAAGACTTGGAACGCAAATTATCTCGTTGCCTGTAGAGTCATCCAAAGAAATTGATTTCTCAGGATCTTCTTTATCATTTGCAGGCAACGAGACCTCTTTATCATCATTTAAAGTCATTAATGACGTCAAAACAGTTGAAAGTTCATTAATATCATTGTGCAACCCCTGTACCACTTTTCCATATCTCTTACTCATGTTCTTAGAAATTCCCTTTAAGTGAGACTTGTAAGTGTTCAAATCATCTATCTTTTGTCTCATGCCTCGAAGGGTTTCATTAAGCTTTTCTTCATGTTTTTGTGATATTCCCTTGTTCTGTTCAGTGCATTCGTTGGTAGTGACAGTTGGTGCATCAAGCTTTTGCCTGCAAAGCTCAATGTCCTTAGATAAAGTCTTAAAATCAGTGGTGTTGACATACGACTCTAAATCAGTGTTTTCATCATTTTTGGAATAAGTCTCTTTCTTAATCTTAAGGCCACCTTCCATAGGTGTTACATGGTCATCGTCAACTCTAGACATGTCGTTTTTTCTGTAGTTTTCTTCGGTGATTTTAGAATTGCTAAAACTGTGAAATATTTTTAGAATATTTATCCCCTGACGTTTTAAAATTTTTTAAGAGTACATTTTTTTTTTTTTAATAGTTGGATAGATCGATTCATAGAATAAGATTTTCGCATGTAAATCAATATCACTTAGAAAATATGAAAATTGTATTGCTCTAAAGGCTATATAAGAAACTCGTTTATATATTGAAATTCAAAACTGCATTATATCCGAGAAACCTTTAAATACTGTTATATGTATTACCTTTTATATTTGTAACAAAGGGGTTGAGTAGTGAATCCGAATATGTACATATAAACATGTTTTATTTAATAAACATTCTGTGAATCTATTCAGTTTTTAGCAAATATTTCTAATGATTAAAGAAATGATTTTTTAAAACTGGAGATAGTTATGGCTCACCTTTCAGCTTTAATTCTAAAAATTTCCTCTTTGGGACAGAACATCCCAGTTTTTTTTCTTTTTTTTTCAAAATTTTTTTAAATTTTTTTGGAGGGGTATATAAAGGGAAGCATTCAGAACTTTTCATTTTTTTCTTCAAATGTTTACATAATTCACTATTATTTACAGAAATCTGCTTAATAAAACCGAATCAAAAAGAATACACTTCTTCGGAAGTTGTTTTTTTCACGGAAATATTTTGCCACGATTAAGACTATTAATGCCTCCACTAGTCCTTGATTGCCAAATAATCATTTTATTTTCTTTTCCCAGATGGAATAACTTTTTTTTAGGAAGCTCATGGATGTTAGAAATTTTTTTAACGAAAAAAGATGATCCAGTGAGTGTCATAACAGAGTTGACATTTTATTATTATTTGTAACCACTTTTTGTTCTTGTATTTTTCGTTTATTATTATTTATAAATTATTTTTTGTTCCTTGTTTGTTAGTCTAATAACTTTCAACAGCAATAGGAGAAGTGTAGTTAACTGATTGGTAATCCCAGTAGAAACTTTGATAAGTTGGTAAATTGGTGATATTACAAGCAGTAGCGAAATCAGTGATGTTACTCATTCTGTTATCATAATACTTGTAGAAGTCATTCAATTCACAGGAGAAACCTGGTCCAGTGCTACACTGTGGAATTGGAATAACAGCATCATTCAAGATGTATCTGACATAAGATGAGTTACCACAGTCATAGTTTTCCAATTGAATTCTTGCACCCATTGGAACCATCCAACTCTTCTTGTTGTTTGTTTTGGAGAAATCAAAATCAGCAGACATAGGAACTTCATCATCAAACAAACCGATGGCAGCAACCATATGTTGGATGTTGACGTCATGAGCAAAGCTGATGTAAGCACTGTATTCCTTAGGTGGATTCTTCAACAATTGGACACTGGCATTGAAAAAGACTGAACCAACAGACTTGATTAATGGATTACCAGGACCATCTACATAGTAACCGTAAACATCATCAGCAATAGAATTCCAAACTAATTCTTCTTGTGTAAAGATTTCACAGATTGGAGAGTAACCAGCAGCATCAATTTCATAGGCACACCAAGTGAACAAAACACTAGCATCATCTGATGTCAAATTCAATCCTCTGGTACCGTTGTTTAATCTGGCTGCAATGTTCTTCAAGTAAGTGTCATCAACCTCATCAATAATGTCTTGGTGAACAATGACATCCCAAACATTACATGTTTCAGATGGAGTCAAACTGTTACCACCAGTAAATGCCAACTCGTTTAATACTTGCATATCAATTTCGGTACCCAAGTATTTGTTCAACATATCACTGAAGTAAGTGGCAGTTTCAAATACTCTTAAATTGGAGGCAGTGAATACAGGCAACTTATCACCAATGATGCTTTGGTACTTTTCAGCAAAGGCAGTACCAAACTTCTTAGCAGTCAATTCACCGGCGTATGGGTTCAATACACCATTAATGGAATCATTAGTAGTAGTCAAAAGTTCTAAAGAAGCATTTGAAGACAAGAAGAATTCATACAAAGGATCAACCATGAAGCTCAAGTATTCACTATCAGCTAGGTTTTGCTTGGATACCTTGGAAATAGTGTCGTAAACAGCTTTGATTGTTTTACCTTCACCGTAACCTGGGTATCTCTCACCGTGTCTACCCATACTTTGAACTTGCTTTAAAGTACAGGTTTCTGGAACAGCAGTATCAATTTTGTAGTAGTCGTTGGAAATTGGGTAAGGGAAGTATGGGGCACTTCCACCTAAAAATGGAAACATGTGAGATTGATCTTGTTTGCCAGCATTGTAAGGGCTTTTTTGGTTTTTGGAACCAAACAGAGGTAGCGCGGAAGCGGAAGAAATCAATAAAAGAATTGATAAAGTTTGTTGGGAGATCATGTCTTGAGGCTATAATCTTGATTTTGGTGTCTTTCAAAGTGTATCATTTACCTCAATTAATCTCAGCTTTGATATATCATATATTATAAAAATGGCAATATGAGTTGCTTATATACAGCCCTCAGAAGTAATTCTTTAATGTGAAAAAAAGAAAAGTGAATATATTTTGGAGGATTTCACAAGCTCATCGGTAATTTTTTTAAAACGTCTTTTTTAATTTTTCCGAAAGATAATCAGCTGATGTTTCTCATTTTTTTTTGAAAAAAACAACAAAGGGCATCATTATTTACACCTTAAATGAATAAATATGCGAGGACTTGTTACAAAAAATGAATATTTCAAAGGCAACTTAAATAACTCATTATTTTTTATTAGACCGAATGAAAATATTTGCGAGGGAATTTATTTTTTAAAAAGATGGTATATATTTTAAAGCAACATATTAGTTAGGGTAACTGGTGAAAAGAGGAGAGGTGTAGTTAACAGAGTTGTAGTCCCAGTAGAAGCTTTGGTAGGTTGGGGCGTTTGTAATATTACAAGCAGTAGCAAAGTTAGTAATGTTGCTCATTCTGCTTTCATAATACTTGTAGAAGTCGTTAACTTCACAAGAGAAACCTGGACCATCATTACATTGGTGGATTGGAATAACAGCATCGTTGACAACATATCTAACGTAAGATGAGTTACCACAGTCGTAGTTTTCCAAAATGGTTCTGGCACCCATTGGAACGATCCAACTTCTCTTTGAGTAAGTGTTGGAGAAGGAGAATTTTGGATCCATTAATTCATCGTTGTCGAATAAACCAACAGCAGCTAACATGTGCAAAATGTTAACATCATGAGCAAAACTGATGTAAGCACTGTATTCCTTAGGTGGGTTCTTTAATAGTTGAACAGTAGCGTTGAAGAAAACTGAACCAACAGACTTGATTAATGGGTTACCTGGACCATCAGCGTAGAATTCAGTTACGTCATCGTTGAAAGCGTACTTGACTAATTCTTCTTGAGTGAAGATTTCACACATTGGTGAGTAACCAGCAGAGTTAATTTCGTAAGCACACCAGTTAAACAATGTCTTAGCATCCTTGCTGGTTAAGTTCAAACCTTGAGTAGCATTGTTTAATCTGGTAGCCAAGTTCTTTAAGAAAGTAGTATCCAAAGCCTTGGTAATTTCTGGATGAGCTGGGGAATTCCAAACGTTACAAACTTCAGATGGGGTGACAGTGTTACCACCTAATTTAGGATCTAATTCATTCAAGACTTGCATGTCAATATCAGTACCCAAAAGTTTACTGATAACACCGGCAAAGTACACAGCAGTGTGGTAAACTCTGTCACTTGATCCAGTGAACATTGGCAACTTGGCACCAATTAAAGATTTGTACTTAGCAGTGAAATCTTCAGCAAATCTCATAGCAGTTAATTCACCAGCATGAGGGTTCAATGGACCAGCAATTGAATTGTTAGTGGTTGTTAATAATTCTAAGGAACCGTTGGTTGGCAAGAAGAATTCATAAGTTGGGTCAACCAAAAAGCTGAAATATTTATTGTCAGCCAAAGCAGTCTTTGATAAGTTAGCAAACTTAGTGTTGTATAACTTCATGATTGTTTCACCTGTTGGAACACTTGGGTATCTTTCACCATGTCTGGCTAAGACTTGAACTTGCTTCAAAGTACATTGATCTGGAATAGCGGTGTCAATCTTGTAATAGTTTTCACCTAATGGGTAACGGAAGTAAGGAGCGGCACCAGCTAAGAATGGGAAGATTGCGGATTGGTCATTGCTACCGGTTAAGTATGAGGATTTGACTCCGTGAAGGGAGGCAGCAGAAGCAGCAGAGGCAGCTAAAGAAGCTAGAATAATTTCAGATAACATTTTATTTTGGAGTGTTAAGATTCTGGTCTAACTTTTAATTTTATTTCAAAAATAATTACAATGTGAAGTATGTTAAGTTGTTTAAATAGTTTTAAGAAATGAATGTCTTTTAGCCAACCCACATGTGAACTCTGCCATCAATTAATACCATCCCTTTTTTTTATTTTTTTTTTTAAATTGAAGCAAAATAAAAAAAAAATAAGCCATTAAAGACCTCCTGAATGTGTAAGATTTTTTTGTTTAATGAACTTTTATAAATTTTACCATTATGCCCATGTGGATTTGTTTACATTATGTGTTTGTTTACACCACGTGTAACTATAATCATGGTCGGCAAAATTCACATCAAAAAAAAGAAAAGAATCATGCAGAAACAATCATGAATGATTTAGTTTCATTAACTCCTTACATTGGGAGACACATATCATCACTATTATAAGTTATAATGCATATAGTTGGTTTTGAATAATCACAATTCTAGGATGGTTTGAAACTTTGAATTGTTGTTGAAAAAATTAGGAAGTGGTTGTATTAATTTCCAAACTGAGTCACATGATCAGGTTGGTATTTTCTTTGTAATTGTGATATATGGGTTGTATTGATTTTCGGTTATCTCCGTGTATGGACATAAGGATAAAATTTATATTTTGGTGTTAAGGACGTTATTTTTAAAGGGTGAATTGTCGATGTGTAACCTAAAGTTCATAATACCACAGTTTACAATTTATTGATTGGAGCAACACACGTGGGGAAGTTGTAAAACACTTTTTACTCACATAAAATTCTTTATTTATGAACGTAAATATCTACATACTCACAAAAATGAGGGGAAATTCTGAAAATTTAAAAAAAAAAAAAAGGACTCAAATCTATACACCATGAATGACTAACAGCGAGAAATTTTAAAATTTAAAAACGTATTTAGATAAGGTTCGACTAAGACTAAATATTGTTTAATTTAAAATTTTTTAAAGGATGGGTATATAAAGAATATATATTTTTCAAAAATATATTAAAGGAACCTAATAACTTGGAACAGAAATAGGAGCAGTGTAGTTAACTGATTGGTAGTCCCACCAGAAACTTTGGTAAGTTGGTAAGTTGGTGATGTTACAAGCAGAAGCAAAGTTAGTAATGTTGCTCATTCTGGTTTCAAAGTGCTTGTAGAAGTTGTTTACTTCACAAGAGAAACCTGGACCATCGTTACAATCACGCAATGGAATAACAGCATCATTGACAACATATCTAACGTAAGATGAGTTTCCACATTCGTAGTTTTCCAAAATGGTTCTAGCACCCATTGGAGTCATCCAACTTCTCTTGGAGTAAGCGTTGGAGAAGGAGAACTTGGAGTCCATCAATTCATCGTTGTCAAATAAACCAACAGCAGCTAACATGTGCAAAATGTTAACATCATGGACAAAACCAATGTAGGCACTGTATTCCTTAGGTGGGTTCTTCAATAGCTGAACAGTAGCATTGAAGTAAACAGAACCAACGGATTTAACCAACGGACTACCTGGACCATCAGCGTAAAATTCAGTTACGTCATCGTTGAAGGAATACTTGATTAATTCTTCTTGAGTGAAAATTTCACAGATTGGGGAGTAACCAGAAGCATTAATTTCGTAAGCACACCAGTTGAACAATAGCTTGGCATCCTTACTAGTTAAGTTCAAACCTTGAGTAGCATTGTTTAATCTGTTAGCCAAGTTCTTTAAGTAAGTAGTATCCAAAGCATTGACAACATCTTGGTGAACTGGGAAATTCCAGACATAACAACTTTCTTCTGGAGTTAAACTATTACCACCTAATTTAGGATCAAATTCATTTAAAACTTGTAAGTTAATTTTGGTATTTAAGTTTTTGTTGATCATGTTGGAAAAGTACTTAGCAGTTTGATAAATTCTGTCATTGGATGCAGCGAATACCGGTAAAGTATCACCGATTAAAGATTTGTACTTTTTAGTGAAATCTTCACCGAATCTCATAGCAGTTAATTCACCAGCATGTGGGTTCAAAGCACCAGTAATAGAATTGTCAGTGTTTGTTAATAATTCTAATGTGCCATTGGTTGGCAAGAAGAATTCATAAGTTGGGTCAACCAAAAAGCTGAAGTATTTGTTGTCAGCTAAAGCAGTCTTGGATAAGTTGGCAAACTTGGTGTTGTAAAGGTTGATGATTTTTTGGCCAGCAGAAATACCTGGATATCTTTCACCATGTCTGGCTAAGACTTGAACTTGCTTTAAAGTACAAGTTTTTGGAATAGCAGTGTCAATCTTGTAATAACTATCACCTAACGGGTAAGGGAAGTAAGGAGCGGCACCAGCCAAGAATGGGAAGATTTCAGATTGATCTTTGTTTGAGGTTAAGTAAGTTTGCTTTCCACCTTTAATAGAGGCAGCGGAAGCAGCAGAGGCAACTAAAGAAGCTAGAATGATTTCGGATAACATTGTGTTTTGGAGTGTTTGGATTCTGGTCTTATTTCAATTCTTTCTCTAATTATCTATGTTTTTTTAGTAGTTTAAGTTGTTTAAATAGTTTTGGGGATCGTTCTTTTTAGGTTGACCCACATGTTAATTTAATTATTAATTAACACCGGCATTTCTTAAAGTTATAAAAATATCAGAAAAAAACACCTCATAAAGGTGTAAAATTATCATAGTGATAATTTATTAGTGGTTGCATTATGCCCATGTGGATTCACCTAAATGTTGTGTTTATTTACACCACGTGTAATTATCATAATGGTTGTAAAAATTTAGCATAGCAAAAAAACAATAGTAAATGATGCCGATTTATTAATTCTTTAAAATCTGAAAATTATTCCGCCCCTTTTTTTTTTTGAGATATAATATAAATCGAGTATTCTAATTGTAGATCTCAATAATTAAGATAGGAATCCTTACAACAATCACAAACATTGAATACTTCTAAATATCAAATGACATTTTGAAAAATTCAAAGAATGAAACTACCCTCCTATATATCTAAAAATGGAAACAAACTTAAAAGGAAAAATACATTTTTTCCCCCTTAAACCTCAATGTTTTATATTAATATTATCCTTTTGTAATAATCACCGAATACGCGCATCAGTATAACGAGATGCAAAACAGTGATCAAAAAAAAAAAAAAGAACAGTACTAATTTTAACTTAAAAAAACGGGTATTTATTTAAAGAACAATATATAAATTTTAAAAATATATTAGTGTAACTTAATAACTTTCAACAGCAATAGGGGCAGTGTAGTTAACAGTCTTGTAGTCCCAGTAGAAACTTTGGTAAGTTGGTAAGTTGGTGATGTTACAAGCACTAGCAAAGTTAGTAATGTTGCTTATTCTGGATTCGTAGTACTTGTAGAAGTCGTTAACTTCACAAGAGAAACCTGGACCATCATTACATTGGTGGATTGGAATAACGGCATCATTGACAACATATCTGACATAAGAAGAGTTACCACATTCGTAGTTTTCCAAAATGGTTCTGGCACCCATTGGAACAATCCAACTTCTCTTGGAGAAGGTGTTGGAGAAGGAGAACTTGGAATCCATCAATTGATCGTTGTCAAATAAACCAACAGCAGCCAACATATAGTAAATGTTAGAATCATGAGCAAAACTGATGTAAGCACTGTATTCCTTAGGTGGGTTCTTTAATAATTCAACAGTAGCATTGAAGTATACAGAACCAACGGATTTGATTAATGGGTTACCTGGGCCCTCCTCGTAGAATTCAGTAACATCATCGTTGAATGAGTATCTAATCAATTCTTCTTGAGTGAAGATTTCACACATTGGGGAGTAACCAGAAGCATCAATCTCGTAAGCACACCATTTGAACAATGTCGCAGCATCCTTGCTAGTTAAGTTCAAACCTTGTGTAGCATTGTTTAATCTGGTAGCTAATTTCTTCAAGTAAGTAGTATCCAAGGCATTGACAACATCTTCGTGAACTGGGAAATCCCAGACATTACAAGTTTCATCTGGAGTTAAACTGTTACCACCTAGCTTAGGATCTAATTCATTTAAAATTTGCATGTTGATTTTAGTACCTAAGTTTTTGTTGATCATGTTGGAAAAGTACTTAGCAGTCTCATAAACTCTGTCATTGGATGCAGCGAATACGGGTAAAGTATCACCGATTAAAGATTTGTACTTTTTAGTGAAATCTTCCCCGAATCTCATAGCAGTTAATTCACCAGCATATGGGTTTAAAGCACCGGTAATAGAATTCTCGGTGGTTGTTAATAATTCTAATGTGCCATTGGTTGGCAAGAAGAATTCATAAGTTGGGTCAACCAAAAAGCTGAAGTATTTGTTGTCAGCTAAAGCAGTCTTGGATAAGTTGGCAAACTTGGTGTTGTAAAGTTTGATTAGTTTTTGACCTGAAGCAGTACTAGGATATCTTTCACCATGTCTGGCCATAACTTGAACTTGCTTTAGAGTACAAGTTTTTGGAATAGCAGTGTCAATCTTGTAATAGCTTTCGCCTAATGGGTAAGGGAAGTAAGGGGCGGCACCAGCCAAGAATGGGAAGATTTCAGATTGATCTTTGTTTGAGCTTAAGTAAGTTTGCTTTCCACCTTTAATAGAGGCAGCAGAAGCAGCAGAGGCAACTAAAGAAGCTAGAATAATTTCGGATAACATTGTGTTTTGGATTTTTGTCTTACTTTAATTCTTTCTCAAATTATATGAAATTTTTAGTAGGTTGTGTTGTTTAAATAGTTTTTGAAACGGTTGTTTTTTATTTCACCCACAGGTGAATTGTGTAATTAATTATAACCGTTTTAAAAGTTATACATAAAACTTAGAAAAGACCTCACGAGGTTGAAAGAATACGTAATTAATAATCATACTTTTAGCTTTATGACCATGTTGACTTCTCTAGAACATGTCTTCGTTTACGCTACATGTAATCATGATTCTCAACAAAAAAAACCAACATACAAAAAAAGCAATCGTAAATGATATTGTACGTTTAACACCTTATATTCTTATTCTAAAATTATTCACCTTTTAAAACGATAATATGCATAATAGTGTGAATTATCCTTAATTTTTTTTTTAAAAAAAAAACAGGTGCTGTGTTAGCGCAAAGATTACGAGGAATACAGAACCAGACATATCTAAAAAACATAAACCCACCAATAAGAACCCGAGTACCAAAAAATTCACCTCAAAAACGAGAGAAATGTTATTCAAAATATCCTTTCTCTAAATATTATTCAAAATATCCTTTCTCTAAATATTATTCAAAAAATCTTTTCTCTAAATATTATTCAAAAAATCTTTTTTCTAAATATTATTCAAAATATCTTTTCCCTAAATATTATTATTGCTATACTTTGCATAATCATAGGAGATATACAAACACATTATACATTAAATGCAACCTATTTATATATCAATATATATATATATAAAACAACCTAATAATTGAGTTAATTCAAATCAAGAAATATACAAATATTTCCTCTGCAGATCCGAATATATCACAAGATATCTAACATGATGTAAAATGTGGCCCCACGTAATATCACCATCCTAGGATACTTTGAAAATGCAAATATTATTTAAAAAAAATTAAAGTGATGTTTGAGCAATTTTAGTTCTTGAAAGCGAGTCACGTGATCTATCTCAGTTTTTTGTACTCAACCAAAAAAAAAAGGTAAGGTACAAATAGATTTTATTATTAAAAAAAAAGTATTGATCCAATTACTAATGAAATGACACGAAAAGTACATATATTACCTTAATTTTTTAGAATAATAATAAAAATAATAAAATAATGTAAAAAAAGACCACACAACTATAGCGTTTTCGCGTTACACTATGTGCACAACATGATACAATTCCAATGAAAAACAAAAAATAAAGCTAATGCTTAAACAATTTGGAAT
>JAJMDJ010000039.1:0-14977 GCA_030573495.1 Hanseniaspora nectarophila
TTTTCTCCTCTTTTTTTTTTGGTCTTACCCCTCCTTAACCCGTAGGCTTTGTACTGTCTATTTTGATGATCTCTCTTTTATTTATCCACTGATTCGGGTAATCCCGCTATCTGTAATAAAGAGAATTAAATCCGATAAACAAGAGAACACGAATCTGATCATTTTTACACCCATATGAGAAAAATACTCATTTTTTTTTAGATTTATCGGAGATAACAATATTATATGTATATATATACCTACATACAATCCAAACAATAAAGCTTAGATCCATCACTAGCATTCAAAATAGAACAGCCAGACCGCAGATAACACACCTTGTTCGCACACTTCACACACTCATCTATATCATCAACAATGCCACAAAAATAACAACCTACAGTTTCATTGTGATTTACAGCAAAGCTGGCCATGTTGCTCCCCATATATCGCGCATTGCTCATCATGATTCCAAATATTGAATTAGTAGATGTATTCTTAATGTATGTTTTTTTATTATTGTTGCAATCATCATCACTGTTTCTTCGTTTACTCATCTTGTGTATGGGGGTTTTCTATGGTTTGTTGTAACATATTTTTCAAAAATCTTTACGCGTTTTGAAAAAAAAATATATATGTTACAATTCTGGAAGCAAACAAAAAAACAAATAGCCTCACGTGCACACCAGCTGAAATCAAAAAACTACATCTTTTTTTTAAAAAACACCATTATATATACATCAGTCATTAGTTCTTGTTCAACAACTCTCTTCTTAGCATCAATCTGCCTGAAATCATAGTTGCAACGTCGTTGATTTCTTCCCAATGGTAATCAGTACCTTTTCTCATTTTTTGGTTAGTTTCTTCATCCCAAATCTTTTGAACTGGCTTGAAGGTCAATTGTGTACCATTGATACAAATCACACAGGCACTTTGGTTTTCCATTTCTTCGGATCCACAAGTATAAACCTTGTTACCAGTATCCTTGTCGTAGTAGAATCTCAAGACCTTGGAATCACCACCAATGTTGCAGTTGGTCTTCTTCAAGTTGGAGTTGAATTCTTCAATGAACTTAACACACTTGACAGCAAATCTGGAAGCAACAACTCTATCCTTGGAACTTGGGGCACCACCTTGTTGGACATGACCTGGAACAGCTGTTCTAACACCGAACTTCTTGTTGGAGGCATCTTCAATGATATTGGCAATCAAGTCAGTGGTATAAACATCTGAACATAATTCGTTTCTGATCAAAATCTTACCGGACTTGGTTTCACCTTGGTCATCCCTGAAGTTTTCCTTCAATAAGGAAATATCTTCCTCAATGTCCTTCAACTTCAATGGCTTTTCTGGTGTATAAACAGATACAGCACCAGAAACTAAACCAGTGTATGAGGCAATGTAACCACAGTTACCACCTTGGACTTCAACAACAAACACTCTTCTTCTGGAGGCAGAAGCAGATTGCTTGATGGAGTCGGTGTAAGTTACTAGGGTATTCAAACATGTATCAGCACCCAAGGAGTATTCAGTACCTGGGACATTATTAGAAATTGTAGATGGGATCAAAACCAATGGGATATTGAAGACTGGATACAAGTTTCTAGCATCCTTCATTTGTTTAACACTTTGCAAACCTTCGAACCCACCAATAACAATGGCACCATCAAACTTGTGTTTTTGGAATTGATAGGCAATGGATCCCAAGTCTTCAGAAGGCAATGTTCTGTTGGTACCGATTTCGGAACCACCCAAGTTGTGCCAGTTTTCAACATCCAACCAGTTCATTTCCATAACAGATCCATCTTGAATCAAACCCTTGAAACCATTCATAACACCAAATGCCTTGTGACCTCTTGATTGACAGTACAAGGCAGCAGCTCTGGTGGCTGGGTTCAAAGCAGCTGTTGGAGCACCAACATGGATAATGGCAATGTTCAATCTTTCTTCTTCAGGAACCAATTGGGAACCATCATCCTTAACAGTAGTTTGGATGAAATTTTGGTATGAATCGATGAACTCAGAATCTCTTAGGGAAATAGCCAAGTCAAAGTTCTTGCTTTCAATGGCCTCAGCAACGTTCTTGGTCAATTGAACACTTTCAACCAATGGCATTCTGATGATTTTGTTTTCTTCAATACCAATCAATGGAGATGGTGTATCTGGAGTCATTTCCAAAATGGCCTTGACAGCATCAACACCTTGCAAGGTAGCCAACCATCTGTCATGAGCAACAGCAACACCACCTCTTTGGACATGACCTAAAATAGTAACTCTGGTATCAAGACCAATTTCAACAAGAACCTTCTTGACATCTTCGGAGGTGATGCTGTTTAATTGATCATCAATGGCACCTTCAGCAACAATAACGGTATTGTTTCTTCTACCCTTGTCTCTGTGTCTGGCACAAACATCCTTTAATTCTTGTTGCCATTCACCAGCCTTTGGAGGTCTTTCTGGAATGAATATGTAATCGGCACCAGTGGCAATACCAGCCATTAAGGCCAACCAACCACAATGTCTACCCATGACTTCAACAACGAAGGCTCTGGAATGGGACTTGGCAGTTTCATCAATATAATCAACCATTTCAACAATTCTTTCCAAAGCAGAGTAAGCACCAATGGTGGAATCAGTACCACTCATGTCATTATCAATGGATCCAACAAGACCAACAATGGACATGTTCATGAATGGCTTGACTTCTTGTTCAGTGAAGTCTCCATCTTGGACTAATTCCTCTAATAAAGAAGGCCATTCAGCTCTGAATAAATCAGCACCGGTAAGGGATCCATCACCACCACATACAACAAGGGCATCAATACCCTTGCTGACAAGATGCTTGGCACCTAACTTTCTACCTTTTCTTTCCTTGAAGGCCATGCATCTGGCTGTACCAATAAGAGTACCACCTTCAGACAAAAAGCCTCTTACATCTTGCCAATGCATTTGTTGAATGGCATCACCACCATCAACAAGACCTTGGTAACCTTCCTTAACAGCGAAAACATCACAGTCATTGAAAATGGCAGTTCTTACAACAGCACGAACAGCAGCATTCATACCCGGAGAATCACCACCTGAAGTCATCACAGCGATTTTCTTTTTGGTCTTTGAAGCCATTAGTTGGGCATTGATATCACTTAAAACAGGCATTGTTGGTAACATGTTCAAAGCAGCACTGGATAAGGATGGGGATAAGGGAGACAATGGAGTCATTACAGGTTGGTAGGTGGACTTGATGACAGAGAATGAGTTGCCCAGAATATCCTTGAAGGAGTAGCTGGACATCAAGGAGTTGTCTGTGTATAGAGAAATGGATTGGGGTTGGGTGATTGGCTTTTTGTGGTGGTTTGTCAATACAATGATGGTCTTTGAGATCTTTGAATCAACTTTCAAGGAGTAATCAAAGGAAATAAATCTGTATTCCTTGTGGTTAGGATCTTGTTTTAGTAAATCAAACTGAGTTGTTGAAGCATTATCAGTGTAGAACTTAACAACTTGTTGGAACTGTTCCTTGACAGGAACATTGAATGTGACTATGTCAGACATTATGTTGTTTATTTTTTTTGGTTATTTGTGTTAATAATTATTAAAGAGATAATCAGATGAATGTATATATGTATTACAAAAAAGAAAAATGTCTAAAGTGAAGGTTCCTGTAATTTGAGAATTAAGAATCATACGATGTCATATTTTTTTTTTGCTAAATCCTTGTTAAGTAAAAAAATACTAAGGGGGGAGGGTATTCATAAAATTTGACAAATTACGTAGCCAAAATAGATAAAAAAAAATTTTTTTTTTTATGGAGGAATTTCTTTTACACTTGGTGCACGTGATGTTTTTTTTTTTTGACAAAAAAATTTGTTATTAGTGGCACCCCCAAACACAATATTTGGTAGATATTCGGATATAAGATACGTTTTTAAATATATTTATAATGATTACATTTAATAATTATTACGCAAATGTATTTAGTATTAATTTTTATTATTATAATTATATAAAATGTAAATATATATAGAAAAGTAAAATATTACTAATTAATTACATATGTTTATTATTAATAGCAAATATATTAAGTATATGGTTATTTAATAGAAAATATTTAATGTTTATATATCGGATATAACACCGCTATTTATGTTTATCTTTTATCGGATATAACTGCTATAAAGCTTCTCCCCCTATTTGCCCCTCCAAAACCGTTACGTATGATTCTCTTGAGGTAGAAAAAAAAAAAACAAACAACAAAATTAGATTACAACTCGCTTTTTTTTTTTAAATACACACACACACTAATTATTACAACACATAATACTGAAATATCCAAGAATTACACTATTTCAGTTAAGATAATATACAATTATTATAAACTCTCTTTGCTTTTCTTTTTTTTTTTTGAAAAATAAAACTATAACTATATAATTCTTTACAACTATGGTCACTTACCAAAGTATTGTTAAAGGGGCCACAAAAATCAAACTAGCCCCTCCAAAGGAAAAGTACCTTACTCCAATTCTTATTGGGTGTTCTTCTTCATCCTCAAAAGATACCCAAGATATCTTATACTTGCTTCACAAGAGATTGAAAGACACCGCCTTCACCATATGCTACAAATCCCTAATTGTTCTTCATTATATCATAAATGAATGCAACAACTCAAACAATGAATTACTATTGACTGATGTTTACAACGAATTCTTGCGTAACAACACCAGCGGTCCAAACGACTACTACTGCAGAGCATCCGAAAGCGATCTTTTGGCCTTGAAGAGATACAAGGAGTATTTATTTGCCAGAATTGAATTGAGCTTTAATGAAAATAATAAAAAAGACTTGGTTGATCCTGCTTTTTTGAAAAAATTAAAGAAAAATAATAGTGCCAACATAGACTCTACAAAGAATACAGAAAAAATTCCTGTTGAGGAAATAATTACGACCGTCAAATTACAAGTTGATTTAATCAGCAAGCTGTTGAAGAACAAGTACTCCATCCATGACTTGTCCAATACCAATGATTTGTTATTGACATGCTTCAAGCTATTGACAAATGACTTATTAGTTCTTTACAATATTCTGAATGAGGGGATCATTACTGTTTTGGAATCCTTCTTTGAGTTGAAGATTGATGTTCAAAGAGAAGCTTGTGAACTGTATGATGAATTTGTCAATGTTACTGAAGATGTTGTCAAGTACCTGAAAATTGGAAAACAATGTGGATTGAAGATCCCTGTTATTAAACACATCACCACAAAGCTAGGCAAGTCATTGAGAGAACACATTGAAAGTCCTGAAAATGCAAACAACAGCGAAGGTGGTTCTGGAAAAGAACTTTCAGCCAAAGACCAATTGGAAAAAACCAGAAAACAAAGACAAATGTTGGAAACACAATTGAGAACTACATCCACAAATTTGATGACTCCTCTTGGTACTCAAGCTACTCAGTTCTCCAGTTTCCCTGCACAACAAGCTGTTAATCCAATACAAACAGGAAACAACCCATTCTTGTCAGGTGCAGTACAACAACCACAGCAAACTAATAATGTGTTTGCACAACAACCACAGCAAACCAACAATGTGTTTGCACAACCGCAAGTTCCGCAGCAAACTAACAATGTGTTTGCACAACCGCAACAGGCTCAACAAACCAACAATGTGTTCATGCAACAGCAACAGCAACCACAACCAACTAACAATGTATTTTTACAACAGCAAGTTCCGCAGCAACAAACTGGATTCCAACAGGTTCCGCAACAACAAACTGGATTCCAGCAAGTTTCTCAACAGCAAACTGGATTCCAGCAAGTTTCTCAACAGCAAACTGGATTCCAACAAGTTCCTCAACAGCAAACTGGATTCCAACAAGTTCCTCAACAGCAAACTGGATTCCAGCAAGCTCCTCAACAACAAACTGGATTCCAACAAGCTAACAATGTATTTTTACAACAACCACAACAAACAGGCATCTCCACCAACTTGGTTCAACAGCAAACAACAAACCCATTCTTTGCCGCTGCTCCTAGCGCCAGCACCGAGAATAAGCCAGTACAAAGCAAGTCTTTGAACCCATTCACCATGGACAATGTGCAAAAGGAGAACTTGAAGAGACAAGAAACAAACCCATTCTCAATGAGCAACCAGCCTGAAGTTGAGAACAAGTTGGTAAACAAGAATCCATTTGCCTTTGAAAAGGAGGGCGCTGTATTTGGAAATGTCCAACACCCAACAGGTTATCAAACACTACAACCAACTGGATTCCAGCAACCGTTGCAACAAAATGGTTATCAGCAACAAGCTGGATTCCAACAGCAACAGCAAACTGGATACCACAACAACCCACAAGGATTCAGTCTGATTGACTTATAGGACTATATAGAAATCACTCAAAAAAAAAAAAAAAACGAATAACGTTATCTGTTTTATATTTACGTGAAGAGACTTATGTAATGTATGCGGTCGATGAACAAAATATTGGTATGCTTATGCTGAACTGATAGAGTTTGAACTACTTGTGTTGACCACATGGTAAACTCATTATCTGCATTACCATTTAGAAGTGATAATTTCCAAAAGATGTATAAGATTCTTTTCTTGTAGTAAATAAACAGCCATTGTATATTACTTATTTTATTACATTTTTGCTGTATATATTACACTTAAACCAATCACTTTGGTTTGTTTTGATCGAGTAGCCTTAACCACGTGTGTTTTTTTATGATCAGTTTATTGTGTGTTTTATAAGCGGATATAATCGTTATCTTATCGATCTCACAATGGTTGATGTTTTGAAAATCCACAGTGGCTGCTGTAACGTGGCTTTGTGAAAAAAAAAGGCACTCATAGATTGTAAGATTATTGCAATCAATCAAAAATAATAATAATAAAAAGATACACTTTGTAATAACACCAAGGTATTAATACTTGTATAGAATCCCCCGAGACAGACAATTTTCAAATATACTTTATTCTTTTTTTAAAATAAACTCATAGATCACAGCACCAATGTCCTCACCCAAAGAATTAGTTTATAATACCACCGACCCCAAGATATGTGTTCCTGAACAAAAGTACTTGACTGAAATTGCCAAGATTTGTTCTCATTCACCAACAGGTAGAAAAGAAATCTTACACACCCTTAACCAAAGACTAGATACTGGTAACTTCTACATATGCTTCAAATCCCTTTATGTTCTTCATTATATCCTTACTGAATGCTACTGTCCAAACAGTAGTCCAGTAATAATTGATGCTTATGACGAATTTGTAGCTACTTTCTATGAAAAAGAACACCCTATAAGTGACATTTTTAGTGCAGAGACTCGTGAGCTGTATCACAACTATTACGATTATTTCTATGTGAGACTTAATTTTAGCCACCTCTATATGGAAAACGGTGACATGGTTGATCATGATGCGTTGTGGCAATTAGAGTATCAAAATAGTGCCAACAAAAACCTTACATCGGTCACTCAAATATTTACTATGGATGTTGTGGTTTTTTTGGTTGACGTATACCTTCGTTTGTTCAGAACATTGCTGAAGAGTAAGGTTTACCCAGGTATCACCCAAGGACCTAACAATTTATTTTTTGCAGCCTACAAGTTGTTATTTGCTGATTTTATACATATTTACGATATTTTGAATGGTTGCGTCAAACTTGCTGTGGAAGATTTCTTAGACATGGATGTTGATCAGCAAAAAAAAATCTGTGATTTGTATGACGAATATGTTAATATCACTGTTGCCGCTGCTGATTTTTGGGCACTGGGAAGGGAATGTAAATTTGAGCTCCAACGTATAGAACCTTATGACACAACACTAAGCAGCACTTTGTGGAAATATTACAGCAGCCCTCACAGTACCAACGACCATGATGGCATTACTCAAAATAACGCTAGAGGGAATGAATCTGATACAGCAAGAAAAAGATTGGAAGCAATCAGAAACATGAGACCCGATGTGCAATTACTAATGAAAACCGGTACTATTCCTAACAACCCTCCTGCATATGATGATTTCTCTAATTACTCCGGTCTTCCTCCACAACAGATTGGATATCAGCAACTTGGAGATCAAAGGCCTGTTTCACAACTGCCACCACCAGTACCATCCCAGCTGCCACCACAATTACCATCCCAGTTGCCACCACAGTTGCCATCCCAGATACCACCGCCAGTACCATCCCAGCTGCCACCGCAAATAGGTTATCAACAAGTTGTTACACAGCAACAAACTGTATATCAACAGGTTATTATCCAACAAAATACTGGATACCAACAAGATGTTACCATACAGAATACTGGATACCAACAAGATGTTACACAGCAAAAAACTGGATACCAACAAAATGTTAAACAAGAACAAACTGGATACCAACAAAATGTTACCCAGCAGCATACTGGATATCAGCAAGCTATTACACAGCAAAAAACGGGATATCAACAAGATGTTACACAACAGAATACTGGCTACCAACAAGATGTTACCCTACAGGATACTGGCTACCAACAAGCTGCTACTCAACAGAATACTGGATACCAGCAAGCTATTACACAGCAAAAATCTGGATACCAACAAGATGTTACCCAACAAAACACTGGATATCAGCAAGCTATTACACAGCAAAAAACTGGATATCAGCAAAATGTTACCCAACAGCAAACTGGATATCAGCAAGCCATTACACAGCAAAAAACGGGATACCAACAAGATGTTACTCAGCAAAAAACTGGATATCAGCAAAATGTTACCCAGCAGCATACTGGATACCAGGAAGTTCTTACACAGCAAAAAACTGGATATCAACAAGGCGCTTCTCAGCAACCACAACATTCTGGATATCAACAACCTGTTCTTTTAGAAAAAACTGGAAATCAGCTTTCTGTTCCACAACAACAACATTCTGGATATCAAAAAGCTGTTCCACAGCAACATTCTGGGTACCAACAACCTGTTCAAACACAAAATTCAACATCAAGCCCTTCTGTTGCAGATTTTGTTAATGCCAACAAAGAAAACGATCCAATTCCAAGCAAGCCTTTCAACCCATTTTCCTTAGAACATTATCAGAAGGAATATTTGGAGGAGCCTGAATTCAACCAGGATACAGTTAAGGACAATTTGGTGAACAAAAATCCCTTTGGAGTTGAGCGGGAAGGTATTGACTATGGACAAGTGAACCCAAAAATGATTATCAGCCAATTTAACCATCTTAATGACAACAAGACTTCAAAGTAAGTTTTAGTTGTTCATTATTAGTGGATTAAATTACTATATAACTTTCAGTAAGAAAAAAATAAAAATAACGTTATCTGTTTAATATTTACGTGAATAGGCCTATATAATGCATGTATTCAATAAACGAAATACTAGAATGCATATGCTGGACTGATAGAGTTTGAACGATTTGTGTTGATCACATGGTAAACTCATTATCTGCATGTCCACTTATAAGTGAAAAGTGAAACTTTCCAGAGGTTGTATAAGATCTTTGTTTTTGCTATATAAACAGCCGTGGTGTATTGCAGCTTTTACCAACTTCTTGGTGTTTAATACATTTTAACCAATCACTTTGATGTGTTGTTATGGTTTGACAACCTTAGCCACGTGTGTTTTCTATGATCGGATATAATGGTTATCTTATCATGCCAATCGTTGATATTTTGAAAATCCACAGTGGCTGCTGTAACGTGGCTTTGAAAAAATCACCAGACATAGATTGTAACTTTATTGAAGCAAATCAAAAACAAAAATACAACACTAAAAAGATACACTTTGTGTTTAACATCATGGTAGAAAATTTCATATATAAACACGAACAAAGTACTCCTTTATTCTTTTCCAAATGAACTATATTTAAATTTTCTCTAGATAAACCCACAGATCCCACTAACAATGCACTCTACTAAAAGTCTAGTTTGTGATGCCACAAACAACAAAGAATGTGTTCCTGATCAGAGGTACTTGGACGAAATAGTTAAGAGTTGTTTTTCTTCACCAGCAAATAGAAAAAAAATCTTACGCATACTTAACGAAAGATTAGATACTGGCGACTTTATAATACACTATAAAGCCAGCTATGTTCTTCATTATATTCTTAACAAATGCTTCCACCCCAATAGTGATTTACTAATAATTGATGGTCACCAAGAATTTGTGAGTCATGCCTTACATAAAGAACACTTCCATAGTCCGAAATACAGGAGAGAAACCCATTTGATTTATATTTTTTATTATTCTTATTTGCTTTCGAGACTTGTCATGAGCTTCAAAGATTATGGAAAATTCGACATGGTTAATTTAACTCAGTTAGACCTTTTAAAAAATCAAAAGAGTGAAACTAGTAATCTACCAGAGAACGGAAAAACACTCAGTATGCCGATCATAGTCAAGACTATTACAATATACCAAAAGGTACTCTCGGTGTTGTTGAAAAATAAGTTTAATACACTTCATATAGAAGATTCTAAAAGCTTATTTCATGCAAGCTACGTGTTTTTATTAGCTGATTTGATGATTATTTACAATATCATGACCGAAGCTATCAGACTTGCTGTAGAAGGGTTTCTAGACGCGGATCTTGATACGAAAAAAAAAATTTGTTCTTTATACGATGATTATGTTGCTCTTACATATGCATCTATTGAGTTTTGGAAGGTGGGAAAAGAAAGTGGAATGAAGCTACAAAGTTTAGAACCTTATGACACAACGCTAAGTAAAGTTTTGAGAGAAAATCTTCGTAGTCCTGATAATCCTAATAGTGGTAGAGGTAACGTACAAGATATATTTAAAAATGAGGTTACATCAAGGGAAAAATTGGAAGCAATCAGTGGTAAGAAACAAGGTGGGGAGTCGAAATTGGCAGCGACTTATGAAAATAAACCTCCTGCATACGAACATTTTTCCGAGATTTCAAAGTTTTCTCCACAAGATGTTAAACGTTCTCACCAATTAGAGAATGTGTATTCACCAAGTGGAGCTCAGCAGCAAGAACGACAACAAGCTGGGTATCAAAGACCTGTTTCACAGCTACCACAACAACCTGAGTATTATCAGCCTGTTCCACAACCACCACAACTATCAGCACCGATCGCTTATCAACAAATTGTTACACAACAACAAACTGGATACCAACAAGCTGTTCCACAAAAATCAACTGGATACCAACAAGCTGTTCCACAGCAACAAACTGGATATCAGCAAAATGTTACACAACAACAAACTGGATCCCAACAAGCTGTTCCACAAAAATCAACTGGATACCAACAAGCTGTTCCACAACAACAAACTGGATACCAACAAGACGTTCCACAGCAACAAACTGGATATCAGCAAAATGTTCCACAACAACAAACTGGATATCAGCAAAATGTTACACAACAACAAAGTGGATCCCAACAAGCTGTTCCACAAAAATCAACTGGATACCAACAAGCTGTTCCACAACAACAAACTGGATACCAACAAGACGTTCCACAGCAACAAACTGGATATCAGCAAAATGTTCCACAACAACAAACTGGATATCAGCAAAATGTTACACAACAACAAAGTGGATACCAACAAGCTGTTCCACAGCAACCAACTGGATTACAACAAGCTGTTCCACACCAACCAACTGGATACCAACAGCCTGTTCTAACCCAAAACTCAAACCCACGCCCTTCTGTTGGAGACTTTTCTAACGTCAACAAAGAGAACGACCCAATTCCAAGCAAACCTTTCAACCCATTCTCCGTTGATAATTATCAAAGGGAGCACTTAGAAAGCTATCAAAACAGTTTGTATACAGCAGGAAACCAATCTGCTGTGGAGGAAGGCATTGAGTATGATCGTGTCAATCCCAAAACAATCATCAACCAATTCAACCAAGTGAATGCTAGTTACTACAAAGAACCAGATACCAATCACATGCCACAATAACCTTCATTAGATCATTCTGATTCACTTATATAACCATGAATAACAACAAAAAAAAAAAATTAACTATCAGTTTATATGTTTGATATTTACACGAATAAACTTATATATAACACCGTGAAGCAATAATCTTATTGTTTTAAAGCCTCAGCCTCACGGATTTGGGCAACGATATCATTGTGGGTGATGATTTGGACATCGTCAGCTTTGGCAAACATATCCAATTGCTTATCGCAAACATACTTTTCTGGGTTTTGAACCATATCTGGGAATCTTGCTCTTATGATATCCTTCAAATGAACCAAGTCAGTCTTGGTCAAAACTTGGTTTTCCTTGAAGTACCCTTGCACAACATTCACACCTAAATCAGGGTTATGCAGGATGTTGGTGATAAGTTGGATTCTGAATTTTTCACAAAGTTTTTCATCTCTGGCGATTTCAAAGAATGTGTTGGAAGAAATGATGTTTTTTGAACCTTCAAATCTTAGATCGTTTTTTCTGTTGATCTTGGAGGCTACAGGAACAACAGATGAGATCAGAGCCTTTTCAAGAGACAATCTCTTCAATAAAGAGGTCAACACGGCTATTTTCTTTTCATTTAGAAAAGTTGCGGTGATGTTTTCTTGCATGTGCATGCTCAAAACCTCCAAGTGTTCAATTGGGGCGAATGTGGTGTAGGCGATCATTAGCTCAAAGATATTTTCGTTGGCAAAGATATCTTCGTTGATGTTGTTGGCATCAACAGTGTTGGCGTACTTGTACTCCTTGACAATTTTTATTTCTTCTTCTCCGGATATGTTGATTTCGGATTGTTCCTTTTCAATAACATTGTATGGGGTCAAGTATCTTTCCTTGATGAATCCAGCTAATTTGTTTGGAGTCATAGTCTTTGATAGCTTTAGACTCTCCAAGAACTCTCTTACAGCCTTTTCGTCGTATTTGCTGGCATCGCCTATGATGGAATCAATCTCCTTGGTCAAGTCGTAGTTCTTTGGCATTCTCTTGATCAAGGCTTCTTTGAAGACTCTCATTTGAATTGGGTTGGTAATAGGTTCAGGAGCAGCATCAATAAACAGCAAGTCTTTCTTTTCACCCTTCAAAGCCAAGTCAATTAAGTCCTTGAACTTTGGATCATTCAAGCTGTTTAACTTGTGGTTCATGACTCCATATAACCATTGTGGGTATTTTTGGTACTTTGTCATCAATTTATTCTTGTGGTAGATAGGGTCAACAGCATGTCTTTTGGCTAGAACAAGCATGTTCAAAAGAGTTGATCTTATCTTGTCGTTTGATATGTATTGTTGGGCTTGTGTTTTGGCTAGTAATTGAGTGATGGCTTTATCACTCAAACCTTCAGGACTCAGAGCCTTGAGCATAGGTGTTTTGGCAGTGACATAGCACAGCGGTTGTTTGAACATGATGAATTAGTTCGTTATGTATTTAATTTTTTTGGTTGTTTATCAAATTGGATATATATAAATAGAGGTTACAATATAGATTGGAAAAAAAAATAAAAAATAATCTCAAATGTATATATTCTGAACATTTTAAAAAAAAATTTTTTTTTTTTTTTTAAATTTTTCACTTTAAGCAAAAAAAAAGAAAAAGAAATGGGTTACTTCTCTCTTTTTTGGGTAAAAGAGCACAACACGTGCGGGTAAGTTCTCTAATTCATTACACTGTGTATCCATTCAAACTAGTATAAAAGTCAATGTCAGCTGTTATGAGCATCTTCAAGGCACCTAGCTCCAGTTGGTCAATCTTGGATAGATAAACCAAAATCAAATCACTGTCTGGGATGTTGCAACAGCACATGTTGTATAGAAGTTGCTGGTGGTTGCTGTTTAAATTCAAGTTGATTTCGTATGTTTGAACACCAATGATTTTACCATCCACCTTTTCAACAACAATTTCCTCCTGGGAGTAGTTGCTGGCTATAAGCAAAGAAATGAAGTTCAAGATATCATTGGAAACAGTCTTTTCCTTGTCATCAAAGGTGTTGAATAAAAGAGTACCTGTTTTTGTAAGCAACAGAATTCCATTGAGGTTTTTGCTGTTGTTGTAGTACTTGTGTTGTTTTATTGATTCCTTGAATGTGGTGTGGATAGCCTCAGCATTGAGAATGGTAGGAGTGCTCATGTTTCTGTGGCTTGTGTGATGGGTTTTATTTGTTATTTACCAAAAAAAAAGTGTGGCTTTAGATTAATTTTCCTTACAGTGCGTGATATTATTTTTTGTTAACACATCATTTAAAAAAATAACATGGTGTGTAAAATTACACAGATAACAGCCCTTCCCCCCCTGATTTCCCCCGCCAAAAAATACATAACCTAAATTAGTATTTAAAACAGCTCAGAGACATTACACCACTAAATAGAGAGATTAATCTTTACATACAACCATACACGTAATATGGACAGCAATATCAATGACTACAAACATGTGTCATTCATAAATGTTCTGCCTGATCTAGAAGACTTCGAGTACCAGCGTATTATAAGCAACAACAGACACATCACAGATGACAACGAGGTTCTTCATCACCCTCTCAAGTTGCAACAAGTTCTTTCAAATCTGAGTATAAACAGTGTCAGTATGAAAGAAGATGAAATATCCAAACAGTTGTCTTCATATATCAATAGGCCTATTCTGCATAATAAAATAATAGAGGAACAAGAATACCTAGCTAATGAAAATACAAGACTAAACTCATACCAGTACCAAAATGCCAAACCCCATGCAAATAAATTCTCCAATCTAAGAGAAATCGAAGATGTGAAGCTTGTTTCAAATGATCTCTTTGAAGCTGATGATGGGAACCCAAGAAAGAAGAATACAAGTAAAATCGGTAACTTATCAAATGGGAAATCCATCGCAGAAATGACACTTGAAGAACTTACTCTTGTTGAGAATGAATTAAGAAAGAATAGAACATTGAAGAAGGAAGTCAACTCCGATGACTTTGACTTTGCCATGAATAATGATTCCACAAGGGGGGTTCACTCAAATTCAATGAGCAATTATCTTGCCCAACATGACAGCAAATCAAGTACTTCGATTTTGCACCAAAAGGAAA
>JAJMDJ010000040.1:0-14940 GCA_030573495.1 Hanseniaspora nectarophila
GTGACCATGGAATGACCGATTCTGGTAACCATGGTGGTTCTACTGACAGTGAAACCCATGCTGGTATGTGTTTCATTAGTAAGAAGTTTGATTTAAAACAGAAACAACAACTGCCTATTGAAAAAGAAGAAAATGACTTCAAGTATTTGAAAATGATTCAACAAGTTGATCTTGTTCCTACACTAATGTCTTTGTTCAACTTACCAATTCCAAAAAATAATGTTGGTGTTGTTGTCGAAGATATTTTAGATGCTTTTATGGTCAATTCAGACAAAGCATCTTATTTGAAAAGAAACCAAAAACAACTGAATGAACTTTTGAGTAGTTCTTTAGACGAAACTGAAATTGTCAAAGGAGATGAAATCAAAAGAATGAAATACTTGCAAGAGGAACTGATGGATTCATCCACTAATTACAACTACCCCTTGATTTATGTTTCTTTGTGTGCATGCTTTGTTCTTATTCCTCTAGTGATTTTCTCCACAATTGAGTTAGAGACAGAATATCTAGGCATCGTGGCTTTATCTTTGATATTAGGTATTTCTTCATTTGCCACAAGTTTTATAGAAGAAGAGCATAAAGTATGGTACTGGCTGTTAGTATTCACATTGGTATCAACCACATTTGTGTTTGATGATTATCAAAAGAAAAATGCAGCCATCACAATAGGGCTTCTGTGCTGCACAAGAATTATGAAATCTTGGAATAACAGTGGTCAAAAATTCTTTTTCTATGATTTGATAAGTAATTATCTAAAGCAGAATGAAAAGGTGTGTTGGTGGCTAATATTAGCAACCTTAAGTTTAAGTGTAATGATGTTTAGAAAAGCCAACTTTATGGAACTTGGAATAGCTTCTTTTGTTTCTTCTTTAGTATTCATTTACAAATTAAATTGGGAAACGAAAAACTCATCATTAGATCTTTCATGGATGAAGGAATATGATTTGTTTGAAGAAGGTGATGAATTGGTATATTCAGCAAGGAAGATCTTTAGTCTGATAGGTATCATGTTGGTATTGGGAAAAGTTTTATTAAATAAATCAAGAAAACCAAGCTATCAAATGACATTTGTAACATACTTTTTGATTATCCAATCATCGATCATTAATATTCCAATGTTTGGTATTTTCTTCATAATAGAGTCTTTGTTGGATGCTTCAGATTTTAGTGAAGAGACTACGATTATAATAGAAATAATGCTCGAACATCTAGCGTTTTTCTCTTTTGGGAATACAAACTCCATAGCTACAATTGACTTAATAAATGCTTACAACGGTGTTTCAAAAAATTACAAGATTGAAGTAGTTGGGTTTTTAATGATGTGTTCTACTTTTGCACCATCAATTTACTTTTCGTTACAGCAATCCAGAAGAGACTATAATTTAGCACTAAAATATAGTTTGATTTTGAATAGTATTTGGTCAGCTTTATTCTTATTGTCATGTTTCATAGGAAGATACCATTTGTTTGTGTGGAGTGTTTTCAGTCCAAAGCTGTGCTATTACCTAGCTTGGAATGTCTTTATGCACTTGATTATCAAGATTATCTTGCCTTTGGTGATATTTTAAAATGCATCTAATGATTAAAATAGTGATTGGGTTGCCCGCCTCAATGTTTGTATGTCCGCTTTGGGTCAGCATAAATAACCTGAAAATTATGGAAAAAAAAGCAAGAAAAATTTTCAAAGTTTTTTTTTTTTTTTTTTGCTTTTGGTCTTTCGTTAGTAAAGATGGTTTCAGTTCAGTAATGTTAATCAGCATAGAACAACACCAAAGATTCATATTCTGGACTGATTACATATAATTAATAAAAACAAAAAAATGCTTTTCTTCAAGTCCACTAAACTAATAACTAAGGTAGCCATCAAACCAGCCAACATAATTAATATTTCAAAGAGATTCAACAGCTCAACACAACCCTCTATATGTCCTGCTGGAACATTGCTAAATTTGAAAATAAAGAATAAACAAGAAGAACCTGTTGCTATGGAAGACAGTGAATACCCAGAATGGCTCTGGACAATCACCGATAAAGTCGCTGTTAAACCAGGTATGACAGCTGAAGAAGAATTGAAAGCTAGAAAAATTGTAATCAACCATCAAAGAAGAACTCAAATCAGAAAGACTAACGAGTTGTTGAAGAAGAAGTAATTTAAGGATAATATAAAATGCATGTAGATAAAGAACCAATCGTGTTTGATAAATATAGATTTTTTTTTTTTAATCATTAAAAGATGATATAAACAAGTTTTAATTTTGTTATTGCACAAGAGCCTTATTAATATATTAAATTTAAGTAATGATCATTACCATCTGTATATTAGTTTGTGTATTCATCTGATTGTTTAAATCATATATATATATATATAACATCCGTAATAATATCTTTAAGCTAGCAACACGTGACCCACAATCAAAGTTTAGCTTTTCTGATTTTTTCTCTTTTCTTTTTGGCACCATGAAAAAAAAAAAATACACACTCAGAGATTCCTCTCTTCTATAAAAAAAAATAGTTGATATATGAATTTGTAGAGAAATAAACCACACAACATATACCAAATCAACGTCTTTCTCCGACTTAAACAGTTGACTGTTGATATATTTAACTGACTTAACTCATGAATTCAACATTTGGTCAACCAGCCTTCGGTCAAAGCACCTTTGGCCAACCACAATTTGGCAGTTCTGCCAATAATGCATTTGCCCCTGGAAATAATACTGGATCAACAGGCTCAAGTCCCTTTGGTGCTCCAAATTTTGGCTCAAACAGTAATTCTCAGCAAACACCAGCCTTTGGTCAGCCATCCTTTGGTTCAAACCCTGGGTCTACTGCTGCTCCATTATTTGGCCAACCATCATTCGGAAGTAACACAGGTAGTCCTTTTGGACAAGCTGGCTCTAACCCAAGCCCATTTGGACAAGCTGCTTCTAATAATAATTCTTCCCCATTTGGACAACAAACAGGGAATGCAGCTATAAGCGGAACAACCCAAAACAATGCTGCCACAACCTCAAATCCTTCGCCATTTGGCCAAACAACAAATAATGCTGCCAAACCATCACCATTTGGCCAAGCTGGAACAACTCCTTCACCATTTGGACAAGCATCTACTACAACTGGTGCTTCTCCATTTGCTCAAGCTGGAACAAATCCATCACCATTTGGGCAATCCGCCACCACCGGAGCTTCGCCATTCGCTCAAGCTGGAACAAATCCTTCACCATTCGGACAAGCTGCCAAAGCGGAGACAATTGAAGCTAAGCCTTCTATATTTGCTCAAACCAAGCCAGCAGAAGCTAAGCCTTCTATATTTAGTCAAAACAAAGAAGCTGATGCTAAGCCTTCCATTTTTGCTCAAACCAAACCAGCTGATGCTAAGCCTTCTATATTTAGTCAAAACAAAGAAGCTGATCCTAAGCCTTCCATTTTTGCTCAAACCAAACCAGCTGATGCTAAGCCTTCTATATTTAGTCAAACCAAACCAACTGATGCTAAACCATCTATATTTGGACAAACAAAACCAACTGATGCTAAACCATCTATATTTGGACAAACAAAACCAACAGATGCCAAGCCATCCATATTTGCTCAAAATAAAGATACAAAAACTGCTGAAACCACCCCAAAACCTACTTTATTCACACAACCAAAAGACACAAAGAACACAACAAGCAGCAGCTTATCTTCTGCAGGCTCAACAACTACTGAAGCCAAGAGTATACTAACATCCCCTAAAAAGCCTGCTTCAAGAGGACTATCCGGTGCTTCACCAACCAAACCTAAACTTGCTGAGCCACCCGTAGTCCCAAAGTTGCCAAAGCCGGAAGAACCTCAAAAGCCGCAATTGACTGACAAGTTCTTGGATACTCTGAAGAACTTGAGTATTGGTGAAGACATGAATGAAAAGGTTGTTATAAAACAAAACCAAAAGGAAAGCACTTCGATAGAGAACTTCAAACCAGTCAACTTTGATGTCAACAGAAGTCTATTTGCCAATAACATTGTTGATGATGCTGTTCAACGTATATTGAGCAAGGATGAAAACAAAGAGTTTTTGCAACAGGAACTAAACGGCTTTTTGTTTGATCATACAGGCAAAAAAGTCATGTCCAAGAACTTTGCACACAGCAATGGGAACACTGTATACTTCAATGCCAACAACGAAGTTTTGATAGTTGAAAAAGCCGACATCAAGAAGATTAGCGTTGAAAACAGTGTGAAGTTGGAAGACTTTGATAACTGGCAAATCTCATATAACGGAGAAGACTTGGTTTTGTTGTACTACAGAGACATGAACCAAAGCAGATTCCATATTATAGACATCAAAATCAACAAAACAACAACATTGAAGACCAAGTTCAGCAGTGGGGTCAAAAAGCTTTCATGGCATCCATTGGCCAACAACGCTGTTGTTACATTTATGACTAATGACAATGTTTTGTATCAATTGAACGTATGGACTGGTCAATTATTGCATATTTCAAAGAAAATATTAGGTTTCTATGATGAGCAAGGGAAGAACTCTTTAAGAAGTGTGTTTGATACTTTACAAGCTGAAAACGACTTTGATTTCTCCAATATAACAAACTTTGAACTATCAGACGATGGATGGAAGTTGTATTTGGTTGATTCCGTTGATAGCAACGTCTATACCATTTATCCATTTGTTCCATTGTCAGCCAAGATGATTACCAAAAAAGATCTTTTAGAAGAAATGCGTGAGGATTGCCAATGGCTACAAACTGAATATGGTATTGAACATCATGTGGATGAAATAGTCCAAAAAGACCTTGAAGAATTTTTGTTTGATACTAAATGGATTGAATCTGGAAAGAGCCAAGATGGAGAAGAAATGATGAGTTGCGAAGTTCCTGAAGACTGGTATTTGAACATGGGTGTTCAAGGACCCATCACATTTAGCAATTTCCCTGACCAACTTTATGATCACTCATTGATTGATATGAAGTGCATAAGTCATAAACACGAAGTTATCAAGCAAATGATGGTTCTTTTGTACAGCAATGGCCAAACAGTTGTTGTTGTCAATACAAATGATGCTGTTATTTTCAGAAATAATTGGAAGACACTATTGCTTGAGTTACCTGAACTACAGCATTTCGACTTGTTTGAGAATAAATTGAAATATAAAATCAAAGAGTTCTTGCCTAGTCATATTGAAGAAGGTTGTTTAGCTGTCACAAAGAATGATGATGTTGTTTTATTGAATTTCTTGGATATCTTCTGTAGATGTGAAAGTGTATTCACTCACAATGATAAGCAAGCTTTACTTGAAGGTCCTTGTGAAGACTCATTGCTATTAACATTAAAGAAGAAGTATAGTGAAATTATGTTGTTGAATAATAAAGATGTACTTTACTTTGATGAGAGCAAAAACAAGTTGGCTACTTTGCCATATCCTTCATTCAAGTATGTTCAGGGTAGAGAGTATGCTACAGACAGTAACAAGCAGGAGTTCTTGACAAATATGCTAACTGATGTCATAAATGATGATCGTGACAAAGAAGAAGTTAAGCCTTTGTCCAACATCAGTACTTCCTGTTTAAACACTTACTTAAGCTTACTATCCCAATTCCAAGTTGAAATTGAAAAGTTAAAAAAGATTGATGCAAGCAATGACTTGCCTTTATTAATTTTTGCTGAAGATAAACCAGAAGAATTACTGTCTTCTATGGAGAGTATAGGTGATTCCATGTCCAAGGCCATCTCCTTGTCATATTCATTACAAACCTGGATGCGTACATGTTTAGCTGAGTACAAGACCACCTTGGACGATAACTTACATAACAGATTAGTAGACAACAAGGTCATTGCAGACTTGGTGAACAGTATCAAGGAAATTAGTGACACTTACAAGAATACTTTTGAAGGCTGGGAAAAGAGATTGACAAGACTTGAAGCTATAAAAGAGAAAGTTGAAGAAGTTGAAAAGTTGACCTTACAAAATGAAAAGGTTGATGCTTCTGTATTGAAGAAATATAGATTAAGTGTTGAAAGTAAAATCATCAATGCATCGAAGATGATGGAACAAATGAAGGCCTTTGAAAAAGACATCAAGTTTTCATTCATGAAGTTATCCAACAAAGATGATCCTCCAAAAGATGAAGGTTTGATATCAAAGATGAATAAGATTCAAATAGTTGATGAAAACAATAAGCCAATGAACAAAAAAGGAAAAGAATTATTATTTTCATTCGGTCCATAAGTTAAATATATATTCACTATTTAATTAGAAATCAGTAACTCTACCGTTGTATGCCCAATCACCATATTTCAATGGATCTTGTTTAGGACCATTGACTTCACCTGTTTTTGGATTAACATTGCCTTCAAATTCAGGAATTGTATTGGTGGAGTATGTTTTGACCGTTGATGACTTTTCTTCTTCAAGCCCTTTGAAGTTTTTGATTTGCTCTTGTCTTTCTGTGATGATTTGTTCCAATTCCTTGGTATTTTCCAAAGGCTCAGCTGTATTCACCTTTTCGTTGTATTCTTCAAATATGATCTCAGCATTGGCCTTTTTGATTAGAGATTCAAATTCTAGTTGATCCTTTAAAGGTAATTTACGTGGAGCTGGCTGTTTTTGGACACTTCCAGAAGCAAATTTCTTGAACATTTCTGTTCCATAGAATCTAGGTTTAATTTTTAGTAAGAAAGTTTGTAGTCTAAGCATTGTGTATAGGGAAGAAGGTGATTGGGTTTTTATGTCTCTCTTGGTTAAGAATTACCAATGAAATGGAAAATGAAAAAAAAAAAAATATATGGGAAAGATGGATGTGTGTAACTCCGAATACCTATCGGATATAAGAGCACCCACACATTAATTAAACCAAAAAAATGTTTCATATTTAATTTAACGAAATGAGGTACACTGTTTATCCCAATTGGGAAAAAAAAGAAAGAAAGATAAACCCCCTCATGAAGTCTACCATTAATATTTAATACGAAGCAATGCGAGGTTATATAATTGTTTCGTATTTGAAGATTTAAAATATAGAAAAGTCTGAAAATATTTTTTAATTTGTGAATAATGATTAAATGTTTACACAAGATTAATAAAAGAAAACCAGAACAATAATAATAAATGATATCATCTAAAATGTCTAACACTAAGGATAACAATGATATTTCACAGACAGCTAAATTGAAACATCAGGAAAAGCTCAATTCTCCATTAAAAGTCTTTGATACAAAAGTTGAACGCAGGTATTATAATATACTTAAAAGTTATATGGCCAATTTGAGTGAAACAAATAGCAATGTAACAATGACTTCTGTTTCACCTACCTACATGCTACTAGAGTCAGAAATTAAAGCTCATGTAAAGTATAGAGAGGCTATGTTTAGAGACTCTCCACGATTGCTTCCTTCCAAACAAGTTTCTAATATTTCACATTGTCTTCTCAGATTTAGTGAGTACATTGAAGCAGCAGATGTTCTACAATTAATTTATTATCGATGCATGACAAAAATAATTGATAATACAAATAATTTTATCTTTAAAACAGATGAAACGCTATTAATGAAGGAGTTATTGAATATCACTAAATTCTCTGATGATGAGAAGCTTCGAATTTTAAAAAACCCCTCATTGAGAGTTAAGTTATTGCTATTCTTTGACAAACTTTATCCTGTTTATGATTATATTGTTTGGGTAGAGAGAAATTACCAAAACTTTACGTCAGATTACAAGACAATCTTTGCTTACTATGTTTTAAAAACATTAACTTTAAATGAAGAAACATATAATTCTGGGATTGAAACGATTAACAAAATTTCACTTCATGCAGACATTACTTGCAAAAATTGGATGAAAGATTCTTTCAAACAAATATTTCGTGGTAAGTGTCTTATTAACAAATTTTATGTCGTCGCTAACTATCAAGATGATTTTAAAACTGTATTTACAAAAAAGGATTCGGATGTCAAAAGAGTAACTAGTGAAGATATAATCAGAACACACTACTATATTTTCGATCCTCAAAATGGTTCAAATTCCAACTGTGTCCTTAAAAAAGTTGAAAGTAGAAATACGACTTCAAACAGAAAAAGAAGAGGGAACTATAATGCTAGAAAGAATTATCGCAGAAAAGATGTTTGTAAACAGAATGCCAACATGTCTTCAGTTAGTCATAATAAGCAACGTACTGGGGGAAACAATAGAAAAAGCTTTAGAAAGAATTAAAAATATGGGAGTTGCTATCAATAATACTGTATGGTTATTAAGATTTTTTTTTTGATTGAAGATGTCATCTTGACTGCTGAACTTTGGAAAATATTAAATGATAAAGTTTATCAGTATATAAATTTGAGTCATAGGTCATGTGACTGTTTTGTAGTGTATTACTACAAAATAGTCATCCATATTACTATTTTTTTCTAAAAAGAAAACGACATAGTTTATATATTTAATAATAATAAAAAGCAGTGGAGAGTCTGTTGCTGCCTAGAATTGTTGAATAACAACATTAGCACCGCCTTCTACCGAAACTAAACTTTCCAAAAGCTGTTTCTTTATTTTTGATGTGTGGATTTTTTTTTTCAAAAAAATTTTAAAATTATTTTTTACACACTTTTGATTTTGTCGCTTAATGATAACACTCCCGGACTCTTGCATAATACCGCTATCAATCCAAGCCAAAAAACATTCCCAAAAAAAACAATTTATAAAAAAAAACAACTTTTGATTTATTAAAGTAAACAAATGTCCAAGCTGTTCAACCAAATCCGTAGAATGTCCACTAAAACTATCGTTGCCAACTCTCTATTCACCAACATCCCTAAAGATGTATGGACCACCACCTCAGAAATTGCTGCTAGTGCAAAGCAAAACCCAAAAAACGCAAACAGAGAATTGCTATCCTTAGGTCAAGGGTTTTTTTCTTACTCACCACCACAGTTTTTGTTGGATGCAACCACTAATGCATTGAACTCTGATGCTCTTAATAATCAATATGCCCCAACAAGAGGTGATGTTAGATTAATTGAATCCATTAAAACCTACTACAACCAATTCTATGACAATTCCTTGAAAAACGAAAATGTCACCATCACCACAGGTGCCAATGAGGCTATTTTGTCCATCTTGATTGGTTTATTGAACCCTCACGATGAAGTCATCGTCTTTGAACCATTCTTTGATCAATACATCTCCAACATCCAAATCCCTCAAGGTAAAATCAAGTACGTTTCCATGCATCCTCCAAAGTACTTGAGCAATGGTAAACACTCCGGTGATGACTGGAAGATTAATTACGATGAATTGGAAGCAGCCATCAATGACAAAACCAAGATTTTGATCTTGAATACCCCACACAACCCTATAGGTAAGGTTTTCACAAAAGAAGAACTAACAACAATTGGTGATATTTGTTACAAGCACAATGTCAAGATCATTTCTGATGAAGTTTACGAACAATTGTTCTTTGAAGGAACTGAGTTTAACAGAATTGCCACCTTGGATCCAAAGTATGCTGAAATCACCATGACTGTTGGTTCCTTCGGTAAGAGTTTCTGTGCCACCGGTCACAGAGTTGGTTACATTGTATCCAAGAATGCTGAATTATTGAAGTACCCAGCTGCTGCCCATACAAGAATTTGTTTCAGTACTCCCCACCCTCCACAAGTTGCTTGTGCCGAAAGTTTGACCTTGGCCAGCAAAAATGGGTACTTTGAAGACATGAGAGTCAATTACAATGATAAATTCCAAAAGCTAATGAAGGTCTTTGATGCCTTGAACATTTCTTATACAATCCCACAAGGTACTTACTTCATCATAGCTGACTTCTCCAGAGTTAATGTTCCATTTGACACTTATGAATTCCCAGCTGAATTACAAAACAAGCCTAAAGATTTCAAGGTATGCTACTGGTTAGCTGTTGAATTAGGTGTTGTCACTATTCCAACTACTGAGTTCTTCACTGAGGAGTATGTCCAAAAGAACCCTTCTGTTGAGTATTTATTGAGATTTGCTGTTTGTAAAACAGACGATTACATCGACAAGGCCTGTGAAAGATTGCTAGAGTTGAAGCCACACATGAAGTAGGTGTTTTGTATATATATAAAGGGAAATGACTAATTTTTGTTTGTTGTTGGTTATATCCGCAATAGAAACGTCACGTGGATTGTTTACATAATTTTTTTTTTTTTTCTTTCATTATCATTTTTTAACACTTTATCTGATTATAAACTTAGAATTGTTTTGAGCAAAAACCAAAATATATATATCCTACACCAATATGGATTCATTAACTACCGAATTAGATAACTTGTTGAACATTTCAAGAACCAAAGACAATGGTATATCATCACAAAAAGAACTGAACCATATACAGAACAAGGCATTGAATGAAGTTGTAACAAACTTGAGAAACAGAGACTATGACGTTTATCTTAATTATCTTATCCACTTCTTGTCCATCGACAGTGACATTCAGTGGAACTTGAACAGTCAATTTCATATTGATGTTATTGAGTTTGTTGAAACCATTTTGAAAGTAATGGATCCGTCCATGTACTCCAAGCTAAGAGAAGATCTAAGAATCAACGATATCATCCACGAAAACGACTTTGACTTATTCACTATCCCTATTCTTTCCATTTTTATGAAAACAAGCTCCAAGGACAACGAAGTGGATAATATGAACATCTTAAAGTATTACTGCTCCTTGAAGGAAGACTACAATGCTGAGGATTATGCAAAGACTCTGTACTTGAAAAAAGTTACCCTTTTGGAGAATTACATGACTTCTTTGAAAGCTGACAATAAAGATGAAATACTGAAACTGATACCATTCATAGAAGACAAGTTTAAGAAAATTGCTATAAACGAAAACAGCTCTTCAGAACAAGAAGAGGAGTACTATGAATTCATTGGCAAAAAGTGTTTCCTAAGCTCTTTGGTATTGGCCGTCATAACTAAAGAATACTACACCAAGTATGACCTAAAACTTTTGTTCTTGGATTACGATCTTGTTACTTTGATTAAGGACTACAAAATCATTGAGTTCAACCTGGTTATACAATTTTACACCCAATTCTTCATAACAACTTCAAAGAGAAAGTCTTTGTACAAGAGTGTGAAGGAACTTGGCATGAATGAAAAGATTGCTGATTTGTTGACTATTCTGACCAATGCGGATGACTTCTCACTGATTGAATCATACTCCAAGTCATACATTTTCCAAATCATCAGCAAAGTCTCTATCCTCGACAACAAGCTGTTGTTTGACTTGTTCCAAAAGAATGATGTCGACCTATCGGCTAAGTCTGAGTACAAGTATCTCCTTGACTTTTACTCATTCTTGGATCCGGGGTTTATTCTGAAGTACTACAAAAAAGACATAAAGGCCTTGTTTGGAGTAGAGTTTTTTGCTGAGAGAGTGTATAGTTATGTCTCAGTGATGAGAAACATTTGTTCCAGTGCGGACTTGTGGTCTTTTGTCATTGAACCTATCATATCAATCTGCAAAAGAACACTTCCGGTTTTGGAAATCATGGTCCTATTGGATAAGTTCACACAGTTTGAACATTGTTTGGCAACATTGTTGAAACAGGAAACATGGATGTTTGGGTACCTGCATGGGGACTTCATGGACGAGGAGCTTGTGCATTTGAAGGAGAACATCCTTAACAATCTGCTCATCAAGCATGGTGAGTTTGTGAGAGAAACAAACCCTGAAATTTACAAAGATCTAAAGGAATACGTCTTTGGAAACAACCGTGAAGCTAAAGTCAGTGTGGCCACAATGGCCAGGTAAGTTAATTATTTATATATATACAAAAGAACGATTTTTATGCGTAATCACTAATGTTTTTCCACTTCTCCTTATCATACTCAGAAACCAGCACCTTTGGGTAGTCAAATGACTTTTCACTGATTTTTCTGTTCTCCTCTTGGTCCTCAGGAACATCATTCAACACAACATTGCTTTGGTTGGCTGTGGAAACAGTCTTGATGCTATTGAACTCTTCGTTGTTATTCTTATAAACCGTACTGAAATCAATCTTTCCATTATCATCAATATCAAACGAGATGTTCGACAAAGAAAGCTTGTGGTTGGTATTCTTTCTTGAATGCTTATTTCCACTTATGAACATGCTCTGGCTGTTTTTCTTGTGACTATACGTAGTTGTACTTTGACGACGCTTTGGACTTAATGACCCAATGGATGGTGTTTTCTGGTGTTTTGGGATCATCAAGTTCAAAGATCTTGTTGGTGAGTGGTTGAAGTCATCTGAAAGCGCAGAGTTCATAATATCTTCATCAGTCATCACTATTGACTTTGTATCCAAAGAAAGCTGGGTTTTCTTGTGCTTGCTGAATGTTAAGTACCCATCTAACATATCAACTGCATCCTTCTCTTCATAAATAGTTTGATCCATGAAATAAGCATTTGTAAAGTCTTTCTTTTCAAACTTCACATCTATTGGAATTTCATTGTCATAATGACAATCCCATGAATCAATGGCACTTTCTTTTTGCAATATAGCATGGTCCAATTTAATATTTTCATTTACAATAAACAATTGCAAGTTATTGTGGAACTTTCCAGGAATTTGCGACAAATCCTGTTCATTAGAACTTGTACTATTTCCCGAATTGATTCTACTGCCACTAGAATGGTCTGTGGTGCTATTAGATTTTGATTCATTTGTGTGTATTTTGGATGCCAATCTTGGTGGTAAAAGACTTTTGTTCATCTTTTTCATTGCATCATGCTCCGCAGCTATTTTCCTTTCAAAGGATTCATTAATATTCTTTGCCATGAAATCTTTACTATTATCAATATCTAGCATCACAGAAGTAGTATGGTGCAAGTCACTTTGGGAGTTCAAATTAATATTTGATGAATTATTATAGAAATCCGTCTTCTTGGTATTTACAGAAGCAATATCTTCTTCTTTCATACTAGAATCTGCAACCATGGGCTTTTTCTTGAGCACTGTGGAGAATACTCTCTTCCACTTTGGATTTGGCTTAGTATTGTTTATTTTTTCTTTATTAAGCTCTGGAGAATCTATGAAATCAAGGTCACAAGTCAATGTTTGCTCTGAAGACTTATTAACAATCCCTCTTGTCTTTTTTTTAGTTATTCTCATTGGCTTCATGACCATGGCTTCTGGATCCTCTATATCACATCTTTGATTATCCGAGTTGAAAGAGTATAATATTGAAAAGAATGTTAGCTGCTGAAGAATTATAAAAGCCAAGTCAGTAACTACTAGGTGTTTTATAGATTTAGAAGATTCAATTATTTTGTTGTTTGGAGATATTAAATAATCAACAAATGCAATGGTGGCTGCAAAATTTAAAAAATTGAAAACTATTAAACAAAACACAGACTTGTTTTTGAAGTTTGTTTGGTAATATGAAGAAACATCTTCAAGTCGTAGTAAACGATTGGTATTTAATTCGGTAAATAAGTTCAGTATGGTAATGACAAAGGAAGATATCGATATGATTATCAATGATGTTTGTTTATCATTTGTTTTAGTGAGTATAAAAACAGAGATAATTGCTATAATCAGACTAGCACATGTGTTGACAACATGCACTATGCTTATAATATCTTGGAGATTAGACAGTACCATCTAGTAAGAATGTGTGTTTGGCGGTTTATAATTACTATTTTTGATCTGCAATTGGGGGTATTTGTTGTTTGTTATTTTTTTTTTAAAAAAACCAGCCCCTGCTCCTCGAAATATGTGTAGCCGTTTTTTTTTTCAAGTGTAATTTTGATCTGTTGAAAAAAAAAACACGTGCCTTAGTCCAGCCTCAACCCAAATCACTCACGTGTTCTATACATACCTATTTCAGCCTGTTTAAAGTATCTACGACCATCCTCATCAAATATCACCAGAGACAAGTAGCTTTTAACTGAGAAGCTACCCAGATCAATGCTTGGAAGCAAGTTGTAACCACTCAAAAACAATCTGATAGGAATTGTTTCTCCCTTGACTGGAGATCCATCCATGATTTCATACGATAGTGGAACAGTCTCACACACCTTTTGTTTCCCATTGACATTCACATTTTCTCTTATAATCAAGCAAAGATCCATTCTCTTGATCTTTAATCTATTAAGCAAAAAGTATATTCTCCCCAAGATCAAGTCATTCAGGGTATAGAAGTTCTTACCAAACTCAAATTCTATGTGCAAACAGTTTTCAATACCAATATCTAGCTTGATTGGCTTTGGTTTCAAGCTGGTTATGTCGTCATACAGATTGACCCATATTTTTTTGTACTTGGTTATTGGGGTCTTGTTCAATAAGTTGACCTTGACCTTTAAGTAATAGTTCAAATCAACATTGATCCCCTTGTAACTGTTGTATTGTTTTTGGCAGTTTTTAAAATTGAAGTGTGTTGTTTGTGTATTGAGAAGATCTCCAGGGGTAAACAAATCAGCTGTCAGTTGCAAGAAAGTATTGTTGTTTGTATTTGAATCTTTGATGTCTATACCACCTATTAAGGAAATGGTAATTCCTTGGTGTTGAACTTTTTTGCCTTCGCCTCGTACACGCAAGGTAATTGTACCACTAACACTCTCTCCATCCTCGTAAATAGGTATTTTTTCAACAATGCCCTTTTTGTTGTTGACTATTTCATGGCACAGTTTGGTGTCCTCGTTGTCAAGGTTGATGTCGATGTCCACAGAAGGCTTGAAAAAGGAGCTCATCTTGTGGTTGTGTGGTTGTCAATTCTTTTTGGTATCAGTAAAAAAAAAAAAAAAAAAATGAAAGAAAAAAACACTTGTGTAAAAAAATACAAGGCAACATTTTTTACATATAAAAGTCCTTATCACCGGATATAAACAAAAGATGAACATAATTCAACCAACACTGGCTTTTATATATATATTTACAGACATACCTCTCACTCATAAAGACTGCTAACAGCTGTGGTGTCATACAGCTTCA
>JAJMDJ010000041.1:0-14905 GCA_030573495.1 Hanseniaspora nectarophila
ATCTGGATACAATGTACAAGGCTGGGAGTGTGGAAACAAAGTTAACCATACCAATGATAATAGAACATTGGAAACCATTGAAGTTGTCCAAAACAGCTTGGAAGACTGTGGTACCATAGTAGAAGAAGTAGTTATCACCAGACAATTGTTGCAAGGACATGATAAGAACACCCATTACCAATCTTTGGAATACCTTGTTCTTGGTTTGGAACAATTCTCTAAAAGAAGCATTACCAGCTAATCTTTCTTGTTCAACAGAGGCAACAATTGCATCCAATTCCTTTTGTATGGCTGGATCATCTTTGGACAACTTGTTACAAATAGCCAATGATTCTCTGGCATCTTCGATTCTGTTCTTTTCAACATAGTATCTTGAAGATTCAGGAACAAAGAATAAGGCACCTATCAACATAAGAGCCCATAAGAAACACAATCCCAATGGGATTCTCCATTGGGCTGAGTTGCTGTAATTTTTGTTTGTACCAAAGTTGATCAAGTACCCTAAGAAGATACCAAAGGTAACCATCAATTGGTACAAAGCAACGGTCAATGATCTGATATCAGGTGGGGATAACTCACCAATGAATGCAACACAAACAACGGATAAAAGACCGACAGCAGAACCTGTGATCAATCTACCAATAAAGATTTGGTAGAATCTCTTGAAGGAACAGATTTGGATAAGAATACCAGCGATGTAGATGCATGCAGCACCAGCAATGGCAATCTTTCTTCCGTACATGTCCATTGATCTGGCCAAGACCAAACACCCAAATGCACAACCAACATTGAACAAGGAGACAATTAAACCAGTTCTTACATCGGTGAAGTAGTGCTCAGTGTTATTGGAGCCAGGAGAAGTTTTGGTTTGACCAAATCTACGTTTGAAATCAGACATATTAATGAAACCACCAATGGTTCCGGTATCAAATCCAAACACAAACCCACCAAAGGCCAAACAGAAACAAATCAAAATGATTCCTACTCTTTCGGATAGTGGTTTTTTTAAAGCTTGAGCAGCTTCTTCCCAAAGGACCTTTTCATTAGTTTCTTTTTTGGATAGATCCAAATCATGGTTGTCGTTGGTTTTAGTTGGAGAAATTTTGTTTTCTTTTGGAGCATCAGCTGATGTATCCAAAGCTTTGTTATTAACGCTAGTGGACATTTCTCTTAATTTTTTATTATATGATGAAAAAAAAAAAAACAAATATTAATGCTTTATTATTGACTGGTTTTTTTATTATTTTATTATTTGATTAAAGCTGAGAGTTGTGTTCATGCTGTATCAATGATTAAATAATTGAAATTAACCCAAGCTATTAATTAAAAACAAAGACGTTTTTACCTTTTTTTTTTTTTTTCTTAGTGATAATTAGGGGTTGAAGTGCCCCCAAAAAAAAAAATGGTCTTTATATATCCCTTAAGAATGGTTGTTCACCCCTTTCAGGGTCTTTAATTACGGTTATGTGAATGAACCATATTTTATATTTATTACGAACCTGGATGATATTGATATTTACCTAGTATATACTATTCATTGTTGATACAGTAAAACTTCACTATTGGTTATTACTTTTTTCTTTTTTTTGTACTATAGGATAATTTTGACGAGATAATTTAGCGCTCTGGCTCACATTTGTGTGTAATCGTTTAGAGGTGTAAAAAAAAAAGAAAATTCCCCCCTCTTTCTTTTTTTTGCAGCAATTCTATTTTGTGGGAACAAAAGATAACTTGGGATATGTGTCCCTTTTTTTGTTTTTTGGTTGTGCATCCGGGGAACTTGTTAATTTCTCTCATCAAAAAAAGATGCAATGAATACTATTTTTTTACATGTTTTTATCCATAAAAGTTTATTATAATAAAAAAAGGACACAGTTTTCCATGGTAATTTTGCATGCAGTAACATTTTTGAGGAACTGCTCGTCAAAAAACAAAACAAAAAAATTAAAAAAAAAAAAACAACACCTCTCTCTTGTTATCAATAGTAACATTACATAAATGAAAATGTTAAAAATGCTGGAATGTTGGTAACATTCCACAATTGTTTTACTTGCTTTTTTTTTTTAATGAATATATACTTCTCAGATAAGTCTTTCAAGAATTTAAAAAAAAACAACAAGACAATTGTTTCTCTTATTGAAAACATTCTCGCAATTTTATTAATTTTAATTCGAAAATGCGTGATATATCAAATTGATAATTTCGCTGTTTACATTGTACGATAAACGGCGGAATTTTTAAATCTTCACTTCTTTTTCTTTAAATTTGTATTATTTAGAAATGGCCTTTTCTTTTCTCTTTTTTTCCCTTCCATCCATACTTGGAAACAAGACTTTTGGAGGTGAGACAATCAAAATAATTTTAAATAATAGTATAATATCGTTCTTAAATTTCAAAAACTGTTTTATTGCGTATCTTTTTTGTTGAAATTCAAGAGATTAATTTAAGGCTTAAAGAAAAAAGTAAATACAGCGATTGTGTGTTTTCAAGAGAAATCGCACAAGACTTTTTCTTGAAAAGGAAATAAAAAAATGTAAAAAAAACAACAAAGAGACATTCCGAGTTGTCTATTGTTCTCGTATTAATTTTTCATTTTTTTTAAAAAAAAAAATGTGCCTGTGGATTTATGCATATATCATAGCCCGTAGCGAAAAAAAAAAAAAAAGGGCAAAAAAGCAATATATCATTCCTGTAACACAGCCAACCACAATAGTATTTTGGTGGGGGGTTTTTTTTTTTTGAATATCACAAGCAATCTATTAAAAAAAATAAGTAATTAAATCTATTGTTGTGTTGTATTTTCTTAGAGGCATCATGTTCACAGCTTGCAATCTAGATCCATGCAAAAAAAAACAAAAATAATGATGATGTAATCATGAAATTATTACTTCACAACATTCTCCATATCATCAAAATCATGCAAAAAGTCTTTTTTTTTTTTTTTAAATCTGTTTTAACTAGCAAAAAAACCTCATTTTCTTAACTTTTTGCAACCCATCATCTCATATATAGATCTTTTTTCATTTAAATAAATATTTATTTAATCTATGACGTCGTGTTTAGCTGTTTTTAATTATTTTTTTTTTAAAATGTAAAAAAAAATATATATATTTTAGAATTTCAAGCTCTTTCAATATTTAATAGTGCAGATCCCCAGATGGTTGTGAATTGTTTTTTTTGAAATTCACAAATACACAATTTTCTGATATATAAGCTCTTGAGTAATTTTTAATTTTACGAATTTGTTAATATTTAACTTGAAACCAAGAAAAAAAATCCCAAATACGTATACAGGATATAACAATTACAATATCAGCTGATTTATTATTATTGCTATCCAATAACCCTATATTTTTATTTTTTTATTTTTTGTTGAGAAAAAAAATTTAAAAACAAAACTGCTCTTAGGCACATACACAAGTAGACAAAAAAATAAAATATTCAAAATAAACATTCAGCAAACCCGGTGAAGCCAAGTTATATCAGTCTACACTAAATATCAATTAGAAAAAGAAAAGATATAGAGGTTATCTCATATTCAAATCATACGATTAAAAAAAAATATTCTTAAACTAGTCCAATAAAATTGTGTTAATTCACACTATTGCTTAGCTTTCAAACAAAAATCAAAATTCTTGTTTATATTATCCCTGAATAAATTCCTGGACAAAAAAAATATTATAAACACATCAAGAATTCTCTTTTTTTATAAGCAAAAAACATAAATTATTGGTACTATCCGTGGCACATAACTGATATTAATCACATTGCTATAAAAAAAGTAATTTAAAAAAAAATAACGTTTGAAATTATCATTCTGCATAACAGGTGTTTTTTTTTTTAATCAGTAAAAAAAAAAAAAGAAAAAAAAAATAGCCACCTAGTTTAAAAATAAAACGAAACGTCATAGATCAAAAAGTTAGTCAATTTAAAGAATATAACGGTATTGAAATTTTAAACTTTTATTACTGCAACTTACTTTATAATACAGAAAGAAAAGATAGAAAGAACCATCCTCTCACGGTATTATCTATTGAATTTTTAAAGAATGTATTTTACAAAGAACCCAAAGATAGACAATTTCGGGACATTACAAACCACTATGAACAAAGACAGCCAGAATCGTATGTTTAATTTCTCCAACTTAAATACAAAACAACCTCAAATGGATATGTTTAGTCAAAAACATTTCCACATGAGTTCTGCTGTTCATAACGGAAACTACCCATATTCGAACTTACCTCAAAATTACACTCAAAACTTGAATATTTTTAATCAAAGAAGCCCAAACTCCTCTGATTTGTTGAACTCTAACTTGAATTTCAAGAAAGACGGTGGCTCATTCTTATTCAATAATACTATAATGAGCCAACCACAAGTTATGACCTCTCCTAACCCGGTAACTCCATATTCCAAAGAAAACAATTATTTTGTTCCAATTAGAAATGGCCAGCCAATGGTATACATGAGACCTGATGGTAACATGTTCCAATATATCCACAGTCCATCATTGCAAGAAACTATGATTCAACATGGGGATAGAAAAGGATCCATGAGTTACAATGTAGTTCCCGAGAGCACTTATAATATGCATTTGGGACAACCAGACCAAAGGGTCATTTCAAATACTCCGATTTTGAATGTCCCATTGCCACAACCAGGTAAGATGGGTATGTCTTATGATACCTTTAGAATGAATGAAGGTAACCAATCCAGATTCAATGCCAAGGCCATACAGATGTATACACCTCTTGATAACAGAGCATCCTCTGAACCACTAAATTACACCAGTGATGTTAAGGCAAACTTCAAATTACCAGCATTAAGATGTAAATTAGGTGATGATTCAAAGTTTTCCTTAAGCTTGAATAGCTTACCTTCTTTGAACAATTTGAAGCAGGAAGTCAACGGACCCTCCGCGGATAGTAGGGCTGCTACATTGGCAAAGCAGAAGAATACAAAGTCATTGATCAATAAAAAACCAAATTCACGACCATTAAAATTCCCATGCACGAAATGTGAGAAGAAATTCCACAGACAAGACGCACTTCAAACACACATGAACATACATCTGGGTTTAAAACCTTACAAGTGTATTCATTGCGACAAGTGCTTCAACGCTAAGCAGAATATGGTGAGACACAGAAAGAGACATGAGGAGTGAACGTATGTAGTTTTCTATACGCAAAGTATGTATTATGATATATTTAATTAGCTGGTTATTTGAGTTCCTGAATTTCTGGGGACATTATGTATTTTTTTTTGAAATTTTAAATTCTGAATATGAGGAGGATGAATGTACTGTTTTATATGTCGATGAGTTATGTATCAAAGAATTCTTCAAGAGAATTATGCAAGTACATTTTGTATATTAAAAAAATTAATGTTTCTCTTATTAATTACATGCATAATTAGTGGCATGATATACTGTCTTAGTCGTTAGCTGAGAATTCAAAAAAAAAAACAGGAATGCTGTTTTCATGCAGAGAAGTATTTTTATTTTAGGTAAGGATGAGGCTTACTTCACAATTTCCTCTCATTTTTTTTATTTATTTACTTTTCTCCTTCCTAAATTGGAACGATACATTCTTGGCACTTATTTTTTAACATAATTTTAACAAAAACAGCTCGTATAAATTCTGTGTTTCTATTTTTTTTTTAAAAAAAAAAAAAAACATTTTATAAAATTCACTCATGCAGCCTAGGGATATTATTTAAAATGAAATATTTGCTTTTTTTTTTCAAATTATTTCCGCTTGACGAATAATGAAATACTTCCGTGGAAATCATTGTCTCGGGAAAAAAAAATAAGCGAGAAAGTGGGGTCGAAAAAAAGATTTTATTTCATTTTATTTGGAAATTACCTGATAATGCACGTGATTTTAAAGAATGACACGTGCAATACCTTTGACAAAATTATACTATAAAATCATTTTACTTACCCTAAATCAAAATCATCGATTTCACGGAACTTTCCTATAACAACAAAAAGTAACTATAATTTTAATTTAAACAACGAGAAATGTAATTATCTGGTTAATACTGTGACTATGATTATCAACTTATCTTTGTTTTGTATCTTGTCATTAAAAATATTTTTTTTTTTTTTCATTCACTACTCGTATATTACCTGAGGAAATCATTTGCGAATTTTTTAAAAAGTTCTCTTTTCTAATCATATATAGTGGAGGATATTTCTTAGGTAAAACACGTGATTATGGTTGTTTATGTCCGATAATAATCATAAAAATAAAAAAAATCCAAACACCAAAAAAGGCCACATAAGCATAATCAAATTTCACAACCAAACCAATATTGCTTTTACGTGGCCGCTGTTTTCTAACGATATGATCAGCTGGACGTATATTTGGATAAGCTATATTGTGCTGTATACTACCATATCTGCTAGCAGCAGCATTGATGAGCAAATAAATATATTGGACTTACCAGATCCATTCAAGAACAGCAAGTTCGAATTGATAAGTTCAATAAATGACATAGACCTTGACAAATATTATCTAAAATACTCAAATTACTCAATCACCAAAGAGTATAATAACTGCTCAATTTATGAATACAACACTAAGAACTTTACTGTTGATCAGCATCTTCTTGATGATACATTGGCAAAAGCACTTGAAATAATTGACAACATAGCCGATACGGGAAGAATCGAGGGCCTTGGAATTATTGACAAAAAATCACCTGAGAGTGGTATACATTTGATTTTGGATACAGCCTCATCATATGTATATGTGAAATTATTGAAGACTTACGATGCACTTAAGAATATATTAACAACTTCACCAATAAATTCCATTGTTAGACGTTTGACATACACATCCCAATTATTCTGGAGCTACGAAGTTGATTTGAAGGTTGAAATCAAACAAACATCAAAGACCATGCCTTCTTATTTGCTAGGAAGAGCTTCCAACATCTCAGGGTCTATTACAAATGACAAAACTGCAAAGCTCAAATACCACCAAAGTGGATATTATGTTAGCTTGATGTATGGTGATGGGGATCTTTGTGAGGCTACTGGGTTGCCAAGACAAACAGAACTTCAATTTGTCTGTGATAAGGACTTTTTTGGAATCAACAATGTTCTTTTCCCCTCAGATTATGACAGGCTTCAATACCAGAAATTTGCAGCAAGAACTCTGTGGGTCAATGAACCATATGTGTGTACCTACCAAGTACTAATTGGGGTGCCTGCCTTGTGTGATCTGGACCTTCTTAAAAATGAAAACGATATTTCTTTAAGCAAACAAAATGATAAACTTCATGCATACAAGGTATTTTGTGACTCCTCTGAGAAGGAAAGTAATCATTCAACGATAAACCTGGTTGATGACGAGTTTGAAGCATTTAATGTGGGAAGACAGTTTGTACTAATGAGGCACCCATCAGAAAACGTAAGTGATTACTTAGTTTACACTGATATAGTTGATTCAAAATACGACATTGATTTTTCAATGATTGATTTCCCAGTTCTTGACTATTTTAGAAGTGATTTCAATTCAGTATTTATTATGAGACTTGGAAACACTTATCCTGGTCCATTTAACTTGAATGCAGAGTTGAATGAATATACCTTTTACATAGAGGTATTTGACTTGTTGGGCAATTATGTAGCCACTTTAAACGGCCAAGGACACGACGATTATAAAGTTTCAGATATCAGAATAAAGGATTTGAACCCTATAAAGAATTGGGTTTATGATTTCGACGAAGAATAGTTTTCAATCATTCTAGTATAATACAAAAATTGGTGAAAATATATATATAATATTATATCACTTTTTCGGAACAACCAGGCCTTCAGGTCTTTTCTTATCATCACTCGATACAGTTGGTAAAATCAAAAAATCATCTCTTTTATCATCTGTTTCAATACTCTTATCCATTGTTACTGAGCCTCCCAAAGACTGGCTATCTTCTTTCTTCTTGTTCTCTTTTTCCTCCTCAGGTAAGAAAATTGTATCATTAATGTGTCTCTTTTTCATTATGGAAATTCTACCATTAGTAGCCAATCTCACAGCCTTCAACTTCAAAGGTAAATCGTCATCTGGTTTTATAACATAGTTGCTTAAATCTTCAGCGCTCAAGTTATCAAGCACATCTTGCTTTATATTCAAAGTCTTTATATTCAAAGACCATTGATCTTCCAAGCAAGTCTTCATCAAACCTACGACCTTGTTCTTTCCTTGATCTGTCAAGTCACCGTGAGTATGATCTTTAAACGCCATGTTTAATTCCTTTTCTTCAAGCTTGATACTCTTGGTGATGTTGCTTGCTGTTAAGTCGGCCATTTGAGCACCCAACAAGTGCAAAGGAATAGATCTGTTCATTATATTGAACTCCTTGTCAAGACCTAATTCCTTGAATCCAAAGAAATCATCACCAGTCAATTCATTAGAGAAATCACCAGTCAAGTAAGAGCTACTCTCATCATCAAAGTTTCTTTCACTCAAATCTTTCAAAGAAGGTCTTAATAACATTTTCAAAAAATTATTCAACTTGAACTTGATCTCTTTGAGTTTCTTCTGTTTCTTGACGTAATTTCTTTCAAAGTAACTGTATAGCATTTCAGGTCTATCGACACCATTCTGTAGTAATGAAACCTCAATTAGTTCATTGACATCAGCCAGTTTATTCTCGGATGTGGAACCCATGTGTAATTTGATGGTTTTTATCAAATTGTTCATGTGCAAACCAGCTATTTCGTTGATTGTTGAAACAGCCACTCTCTCCGTAGACTCAAACCCAGCATCCATACACAGCTTAGAGGTTATTTTAAACATAAAAGATTCAACAATATCCTTGTTCATGGAGACTTCTCTTGTAGGCAACTGCGACATGTAATCAAGATCCATATTCTCATCGATTTCCATTTTACGGAATATTGATGGCTTGAAAACTTTATTCTTTACATTCAGCATGTTCTTGGCAAATGGATTGTTGGCTTGTGCAATTAACGCAGCCTGTCTATTTTGCAAGTCTCTAATCAACGATATTTTATGACAAATGTGTCTAATTTCTTGAATCAAATGTACATTGGTATTCAAATTTTGAGACATACCTGTGTTTGAATACTTGGTAAATTCAGATTTTGGCTTACTAGAACCATCTCCTTCTTCATTTTGCATCTTTTGTAGATTCTGCTTAACCATGAAATTTTCAATTTTGTCAAATGTAGAGTTATCAATACTTGTTACAGGAAGATTAGGCAAGTTATTCGAAATATTGTATTCACTCAAAAACAGCAAGTTATCTGTTCCTATTTTGACATCATCCAAATCGTCTTCGTTTTCATCATCAGAGTTGATGATGCTCTTGTCATTCTTGTTTTTGTTCAACTTGTTATTTCCGTTAGCAGTTTCATTGGATTGGTGTTTTTGTTGAAGAACTTTGATCTCGTTGTCATAATCATCAAACCATTGTGATTCTTGTTTCATTTTTTTATTATTTCTTAACAAAGCATCCGCATTTGGATTCAGTTTATTACCAATGAAGAGCTTGGATCTGGATACCAATAAATCTGACCTGGCACTTGAGGTCATGTTCTTCCATGTTGTTAATTCAACATCATCAATGAATGCAAGCTGTTCGGCATTCAACATTTGCAAGTATCCTGTATCTTGGACATCATCTTCATCGTCAATCATATCATCGTCTTCGTTTTCCGATACATTCTTAGTAGTAGAATCTTCTTCTTCAACAACTGGTGTTTCCTGTTTTTCTTCTTCTATTTTGACAATTTTTTCAGGTTTTGGCTCCTCTAAAACTGGTTTTTCCTTGTTCAAAGAAATGGAAGAATTCATCTTGGAGCTGGTGGTTTTACCACTTTTGGCATTCTTTCCTCCAACTTCCGGTCTTGTTTCTTCACTAGGTTTGGATGTGTCTTCTTCGTATAACTCTGCTTCAACATCTTTTCTGTCTCTGATGGTTATATCTGGAATGCTGGGAATCAAACTGGAAGCTTTCTTCTGCATCATGGAACAATTTCTTCTGATCAACAACTTAGTGTCTGTGTTGTATGTCAAACAATTCTTCCAAATCAAATTCAAATCATCCACAAACTCCTGTTTCGATATGTATCTGAAATTTCTCAGCTTTCTCAGCATGGTGTTCAAATCCATTGGTGTTTTGACTATATCGTAGTAATTTGGAGCTTCTCTTTTAGATACTTTGTTCAAAAATGGTTGACAATATGATCCGTATGATCTCAATTGATTCAAGACTTTTTCCAATGATTCGTATAATTCTTCCTGACCAATTTTGGAATCAGATGCCCACTTGGAACCTGTTTTTTGAACATCTCTAATCAACTTTCTTAATTCCTGGTCGGTTAATTTCAGTTTTGATCTGTGTTCTTCAATTGTGGTTAACAAATGAGTGATGTCTACTTCAGCACTGCTGTTTTTATCATCTGCTTTCATCTTTTTCTTCTTTTTGCTTGCATTGGCTTTATTTTCTTTGATGATTGAAATGTCTGTATTGAATGGCTCACCATTGGCACCATCTGATGCGGTTACAACATCATTAACTTCGTTTGCATTGCTTTCTGCTTGATCATTAGACGATGATTTTGCATTACTTTCGTCATCTTTTTTATCTTCATCTTCAAGTTTGCTGGCTTCTTCATCATCATCATCTTCAGATTCCAAGTCTGAATCATCTCTTTTTCTCTTTCTTTCCTTAAACTCCATTCTCTTTTCAGCTTCTTCCAAATGAAGCTTTCCCATGACAGTTGTCTTGTCGTCTTCTATGGTATGGTATATTTCATTGAATCTGAAAGCTATTTTGTTTCTATCAGTATTGATATCATTGGCACTCAGCAGTGATAAAGTTTCATGAGATATATTGATTTTCAGATAATCTGATGAAGTTTTGTCTTCCTCTTCAGGTTCTTTATCGTCTTCTTCTTCACTGTCCATGTCATAATCATCGTCATCATTCTTTTCTTTTGCAGTTTCAGTTACAGGTTCAATGACTTTAACTTGATTATCTTCACTTTCTTGACCAGTTGGCTCTATCACAACGTATTTGATATTGTCGATCATATCTTCATTACCTTCATCTTCATGGTTTTCTTCATTCATATACGAATTCTTGTATTTGTTGTATATTTTCAGTAGTTTATAATCTCTCATATCATCTTGTAACCACATCTTTAAAGGCTGTTCCCAAAGACAATATCGAATTTTCAAAGAAAGTCCGGATAAAAACCCGTCACTTGATATTCTTTCTTGTAAATTTTGAAGGTCCATTTTCACGAATTCATCCATCTCTTCAGTTTTGTCAGCCTCATCTGTGATACTATTATCATGCTCTATGAGGACGGATTGGAGTTTCAACTTGCCGTCAAGTAATTCAGTCCAGTGTTTAAGCTTCACCTCATAATTATCTATCTTGAGTAATTCATGCAGTATGATGTTTTGTTCACTTGTCAAATACGATTGGATCTGTTTATCTCTGAACAACTCCTCTGTTGTCCTGAGAAGGGCTTTATAATCAGTGATAAAGTAGTTTGCTATGATATTTTGATTCTGCATTTATTGGTATATGCTATATGTTTGATAAGTAGTATAGTATAATTACTTTAAGGATGTTCTTATTTTTCAAAAAAAATAAATTGTTTTATATTTGAATTTCGGATAAGAAGAATCTGCTTTTTTTCTTTTTTTCTGAACCTTAACAAAGTAGGGTAATATGTTGTGTTCTTTTTAAAAATGAAAAAAAAAAAAATCAGGGTGGTTTGCTAGTTCAATGAATAGCTACAAAAAAAACACTTCTAGTCTTTTATTAAACCTTCAAAAGTAGAATACTAATATCTTTGGGGGTTTTTTTTCTGTTTTCTTGAGATGAGGTTTGATTATTGTAAATATAAATAAACAATAAGGGAGAGGCGTTTTTTAAGAAAAAAAAATTTTCAAAAACACGAAAAATTTGAAATCCTCAAGAAATAATAGCCGCTGGGAGTAAAAAAAAAATGTTTGTTTCCTATTGCGGTAAATTGTTGTTACGTCAGGGTAAAGTTTTATTCTAAAATCTATATGAAACACCAATGTAACTAAACTAAATACACACATAGTACAATTCTCCACACTTGCAACATTTCAATAGTACAGATGGATAGTATTCAGTCTACAAAAGCAATTATATATGTTTATATATAAATATATACAAATCTATTCAAAAAAAAAAAAACAGCTTGAATTGACGTTGACGAAAACTCCAAGGAGTCAAGTTTATTTACAAAGATAACAAACAAAAAACTAAATAAACAAATGTGTTTTATTTTTATGATTCTCTTTAACAATGAATTAAGATATATATATATATAAAGTCTAGAAATAGCTTTAATTTGATTCTCTCAAGAACAATGATACTTTGAACCACTTATTATTTCTCTTGCTCTTATATTTTACTCAGTTTATACGGCAAACTTCTTAGTCCATTCCTTGGCGGTGGCATCATATTGCTCTCTATTAGTCTTGTATATGTTGGCAATGGCAGGAACTAAAGGATCATCTGGGTTGGCATCAGTCAATAAAGAACAAACAGATAACAAAACCTTGGCAATGGTCAAGGCTGGAGACCATTGGCCCTTCAAGATATCTAAACAAATAGCACCGGTTTCACTGATATTTGGGTGGTAGATCTTAGTTTCAAAGGTAACTTTAGGTGGCTTGAATGGGTAATCTGGAGGGAAGGTTATAGATAAGAAGAAAACACCACCGGCGAATGGGGAATCTGGAGGACCCATGATAGAAGCTTGCCAGTGATATAAATCATCACCAACTGGGCCTGCAGAGCAGTAGGTTGGTGGATCGTTTTCTAAGTCTTTTAATTCTTTAGTAAGTCTCTTTAAAGACATTGGATGTGTATATATATAAAAGTTATAAAGGGGTGGTGTTTGGGTTTTTTTTTATATTATCTTTCTATCAAGTAATAAAATAATAATAAAAGTTAAGGAATGTGTATTTGCCACTTACGAAAGAAGAAGAAAAAAACACAGTAATCATATTCATTGTTGATATGTTAATATTTTTTTTTTTTGGACGTAAAATTTTTTTTTTTTGTTTTGGTTTAGACTGTGGCAAATTATATAGGGAGATCTCCGTAAGCGGAAATAAACAGCATGTGATCTTGCAGCGGGGTAACACATGTATTTATAAACCAAATAATCTTATCTTATCTTCTTTAATCTTTTCAATAGATATTTCCAAATACTCACCTGTGGATATTTCATCTTCTGGAACTATGTAACCATCAATGCAGACATTCTTTTCATATGACACATCAGTTCTTGTGTTCGGATATATCCGCATTATCAAATTAGTGTTTATGTCTATTTTCTTATACTCAATCAATGGATCATCTTCATACATTTGAATTAACTCATTTGGATCTGGACCATAGCCTCCTAATATCTTATTGAAAAACTTATCCTTCTTACCACTTTCTTCTTTTATTGATAGCAAGTATCTATTCTTGAAGTCAGACTTAGGAGATATATCGTAACCTCTTTCAAGTCTTCCTTGATTAAAGATCCCAAAGTAAGAACTTTCCTGTTTGGTAAAGATCACATCATCTTTATTGTCTTTATTAAAAACTTCTATAAAGTTGTTGTAATGATACTTGTCACCTTTTAAGTCAGCAGCAGCCTTTAAAAAACGCTCATCCCCTAAATGTGCATACTCAGGAGCAGAAGCAACTTTTAGTAGTGTTGCATGGAAACCAGTTGTGACCAGCAAAAAACACTTGGCAAGTTGTTTCACATTTGAATTTGTTGAGTTGATTGAATAAGTGGGTATAGTGTATGTTTTTAATTCAGTTCCCTTGGCAAAATGGAAGAATTGCTTGATTAGAATATCATTTAGGTGTATGTAATCTTTGCTATTGACATCAGTATTCTTATCTACTTTAAAAATATCCCAAAACAAAGCGTTTGCTGTACCGAATGGAACATGCAATATGTCCAAAGAAATATCATTAGAAATATCTTCAATAAGTTCCTTGATTGAAGTATCACCAGATAGAATAACAACCAAGACTTTCTTTCCAGAAAAGGAAGATAACTGATTATGGGCTAGATTTTGGATATCGCCAGGTAGTTCAGTTTTGATGATTTTTGAATTTGAATTCGATTTAGATAAGAATTGATAATACAAGTTGGAATATTCTTCTTTCAGCAATGAATGTTCCTCAGTTTGCTTACCGGCTTTGGTTGAGTTGATTATAAGAACTTCATCATAAGAAGCATAGTCGTTTGTAACATTTGGTGTTAACTTTGAAGATCTCCATTTTATAGATGAGCCTTCTTGATAAAACTCACTGCCATCAAGGCAAACAGCACTGTTCATTTTGGTTATTTGGTATATTTAAGTTTGAGTTTAAGAAAATTATGTAAAAAAAAAAAACTGTGTTGAAAATTATCCTTATCAGTTTATAAACGTGGGCAACCAAGATGTTTTATATTTTTGTATGTTTACATATTGCTAGTATAAAAATATTATGAATAACAAACAAGTCATATAAAAAAATTTAAAATTTAAAATGTAATAATCATTTACATACTATCTTACAATATTTTATTCACTACAATCAACAAACTTCACTAATCATTTACACAGTTATTTTGTGAAAGTGATCTTCCTATAAATATTGTGGAATAAAAACACGTGATTAAATTGCTTTTTTTTTTTTTGATGGTACAAGAAATCCAGTCAACTTCCTAATTAAGAAACACTAACAAATCCCACTCACATAATTTTTTTTTCTTTTTTTTTTTTTAAAAAAAATATTTTCAAACATTATATATCTTCCTCTTTCACTGGATGGTTGATTTATAACAAAAAGATCATACAAAATAAACCAATAACAAGTATCCATA
>JAJMDJ010000042.1:0-14160 GCA_030573495.1 Hanseniaspora nectarophila
ACTCCAACATTTGTTCCAAGTACAATGAATGCCACTGGTTTTCAACAAAGCTCTAGTAACTTGTCAGCTATGAGTCCATCTGGGTTTTTTAATCCTATGAGTAGACCACAAACACCTATTTCTCTTCAAGGACCACCAATGTCATCCGATATCAAAAACAAACATTTCTTGGAGACAATGGCCAAACTTGATGAAAGTGAGTTTTTTATAGATGAAGGCTTGAAATATAAGATAAGAGAAAATACATTTGATATGAACAACTTCCCTTTGGATCACAAAACTCCGGTTATTATCCAAGAGTATGCACAATTATCATTTATGTGGAAAGATTTCCGCTCATATAATTATTACTACAAGTGTAGAAAGATGACAGATGACGGCAACAAAACATACTTTATGAAGAGAAACAGCAAGATTGTCAGCACTGCCATTCCTACATCAAGAAATATAATCAATATCAATCACAGTATTTCTCAATTGAAGAACATGAAGAGCAATCCAAATGTCTTGAACTTGGATTCCATATTTTTAACTTCAGGATTCATGGATAATTCATTGATTCAAGTATATGAGTACTTCCCATACATGATCAAAGTCAATGAATACTTCAATGTTAGTGAGTATGGTGTAGGTAAAGGAACATTAAATTTGTCAAAAGATGACCTCTGGTATATCTTATTCCAATTATTAAACTTTTTGAAGTTCATGTTCAAAAACAATCTTCATAAGCACCATGGTATGAAGCCAATAGAAGAATTTATTTCCCTTGATCAATTCTTTGTTGTTGAAAAAGATAAAAACAAGTTTATTTTAAAATATAATAATCTGGGAGAGATGATATCAAACAAATACTTGAAGATTGAAACAGATGGTTCTGAAGAAGTTGATGTTAAAGAACCTGAACCAACAAATGGAGTCAACAATGAAGCTAAAATCATAAACAAAATTGGTGAAATTTGGAAGAATCTATTGATCAGTGCAAATGCATTGGCTAATGATACTAAAATAGCTGATATGCTGGCTTACTTAAAGACTTCTGATGTTACCTTAGAAAATGTTAATGCTCACTTTAGCTTTGATATCATGGCAGATTGCTTTGATAGAATTGCAACTTTCAATGAAGTTCTATACCACAACTTATCCAAGAGTATTAATAACGAAGATTTCTTAAATATCCTATTGAAATTGAACATAGCAATTGCAGACTACAACAAAAACGACTCTGTATGGCAACCTAATGGAACAAAATACCCTTTGAAGTTGTTTTATGACTTCCTATTCAAAAATAACACAGAAAAAAAAGATACTTTAAATTACGGACACATAATAAAAAACTTATGCAAGTTGGATTCAAATAGCTTTGATACTTGTTTGCTATCTGACGAAGCAAAAACAACATGCATTGTTGTGAGCTACAAGGATTTGAATTATTTAGTTAATTTTGTATATATGCAGTGTATTAATAAGAGCATGAAGTGATTAAGAAAAAATTTGTAAAAGGATTAAGTCCGAGCTTTGAACAATTGTTCACAAAAAAAATATTTGTAATAAAGTTTGTAAATTATTGTTAATGAAGGCCATGATAATGATGGAATCTTGAATTCAAGCAATGTTATTGGTTTGATAATAATAAAAACCCCAACAGAGAGAAATTGCTATAAATAATGGAATTTTTGAATTCAGATAGCAAGGTGGTGCAATATTATAATTACTTGAGGTTTAAGCTCAAGAGAGTTAATATAATGCTATACAGTTTTATTCATGATATTCAGTTTTATAACAAAACACTTACAAGAAGAAAACAAAGCCAAATAAGAGCTACTTTGAGAGTGGAGGATATCTTTTATCAAGCAACATTGTTAGAAAAAGATGTTTATAACAATGTTTTAACTTGCTATAAGGAGAATTCAGACAGAAAGAAATTTTTATATCTAGAGGCTGATTGCGGTTGTGCATGTCATATTACAAGTAAAGGCCCTGTATTTCATAATGCAAGCTGTGTATCTGACTGTCAAACCTCAAATTTATCATTCAAAAATTATTTAATAAAAAATAAGTCAAAATCCAATGAAATTATTCTAAATTCGCCATTATTGGAAAAATCATATGAGCCAAAGGAGAATATAGTCTTAAGTGGCGACACAATGTTCTCAGAGAAAAAGCCAAAGATCCAGGATCGTTTGAGTTCAATTTTCAGTCAGTTTAAAGACGCAATCAGTCCTAGAATCGAGAAGCTCATCAAACCTAATAAAGAAGCATCTCCCAATTACATTGATATGGAAACAGGATACTTTGAAAGCATTAAGATTTTGCAAAGTCCCAGCCCAAGAATAGACATGATGGGCTGTGATACAGATGAATTTCTTTACTCATATGATATGATGATTGAAAACGACCAGGCCAATCTGAGTTTCGGAGAGGCGCCTGCCGTTAACGAAAGTTTTTTTGAAAATAATGCTTATGTTCTAGATGTAATTTCTATATAAAGAAGCAAATCAATTTTTACTTTTCTTTTTTTTTTTGGAAAACAAAATCTTATTTCAATATTGTCCCGATGACTTTATAATTTTTTAATTTTTACGAATTATTATACGCGTGTATTTGACTTAATTTTTTTGAAAAATAAAACGTAAACAAAAAACAAAGTATCTCTTCAAACGACGGGTAGAAGACACAAGCTCATTATATATAATGGTTGCAAGTTTACATCTTTGTGTAATTTAACAACGATAGTAGTTATAAAACCAAAACACAATTTGCTCTTTTTTTAAACATTATGGATTGCCCTATTGAATATACCCGTTACGAGGAACCAGCTCCATCTGCATTTCTAGATGTGCCATTTTACATAGATCATGATTCCATTATCAGCAAAGCAACTTACTGTTTTGAAACTGTTGATTCATTGAATGTCTTTAGAGAGCACAAGTGTTCTGCGGATAAAGACAGCTTAAATTATGAGTACTTAGAATTGATTAATAATCGAGTTGCTGGACTACCTCTATACGAATGTAAGTTCAAAAAAGACAAGAGTTTTTTGTTAAACGACTCTCAAAAAAATTTGATTGTCATGAAATACGTTGCATTGAGTCCTTTGCAAGATCCAAAGAAAAACTACGAGTACTTGGGATTTAATGACAAACTGAAATTGTCAATCTTTAGATATGAATATACTGGTATAAAGAATAAAGGTTCGCCTTTTAGCATTGAAAACAAGAGAGTATATAGCAACGAATTGTCAGACGGATCTGCGATGAGTATGCAATTTACTTCAGGTAAACCTGTTGAAGTAAGCATTGGGTCGGATAATATTGCATGGAAGCAAAGTGCGCAGAAAAAGAATGAATCCGTTTTGGTCAACAACAAAGATACTGAAATGGCTTCGGTGGATACAACAATCAATTTGAGATATGACAATGAAATATTAGGTATGTTGAAGATTAATGATTTTGACAATGCCACAAGTTATGATAAAAAGAACCAACACGGAGTCATTAATTTTGAGAATGAAAAAATTATTTTATCATGTTTCATTTTGTTATTACAAAAAAGATATGATCTTGGCTCAAGAGTTGGCTCAATGAAAGGTTTGCATTAGGTATATATGAAAATATAAGAATTAAAGTTTCCTTAGTAAATTTATAAAACAGGGATTAGTTTGAATATTACCATATACAATGTTTTTTTAAAGAACAGAATTATTGTCTAAATAAATTGTAGCAACAAGATCGTTAACCAGCTGATGACTAAAGAACTAGCTTTGTTGAAATTATCAGTTGTAATAATCAGAGGTGAAGGTATTACTATTGTTGGAGCAATTCCAGAGCTTGAAACTGGTCCTGTAACTTTACTTGTGCTTGTTAAGTAAGAAGTCTTGAGGCTGTTTGACGCATTTGCAGAGCTGGATGCCTGTGTTGGAACAGCAGAAGAGCCATAGTATTGGGGTAAAACCTTGGCAGTGCCAGACCATGGTATAGTAGTAGTTTGTTCTGGTGTTTGGATGTAAACTACTGTGCTGGTTATTGTTGATCCATCAGTTTCAGTAGTTGTTGATTAATATGTACTTGTTGATATACTTACACCAGTCCTATAAGTAGTTATAGTTGGAATTGGAATGTAAATTATCTCTTCTTTATAGTAAAGAGAACCAGTAAATACAACTGTTTTATCAGTAAAATAAGTGTTGTTTTGAATCAAAAAATTAGTAGCAGTATTCAAGTAAGTTGAAGTAGAAGGCTTATCCCATTCCAAAGCAACGACAGGTTTTTGATGTATTCACAAACAGCATGAGTACCCAAATGTAACATGAAAACATCAAAGCTTTTATGGTAACACCATTATGATCGATGTATTCAAATAGCAAAGAACCTGAGACACCTCTTTTAACATAAAATATTTTAATAAGGTAAGCAATACCGGCAACAAGATGTAAAACGGTTTCACTGCTACCAGTTGGACCACCAACACTCCAAATAGTTTGGATTGTATTTTGATCACTAACATCACCGGTAGGAGAATAATTGTTACAAAAGTTTGAAGAATCAAAACCATTAGATCCAATGTTCAAGATACCCAAGTCATCGACGTCAATAACGCTCAAAGTTTAATTACCAGTGATTTGTGGAACCATTTAACCAGTCATGTGGAAACCAAATTGTTTGTTAGGAATGTTAAGAGCAGATCCATCAGAGTTCGTAAAATACGGCAAGGTTTCCCAAGTTTCAGGCAAACAACATTGATCAATGTTGTTGTAATCGTGGCTAAATTTAAACTGAGTAGCTGTAACATCATTAGCAATAAAAACAGGTTGTATATAATTAGAGTGGTTTTCTGTAATAATTTCTCCATTCCCGACATAACCACCTGACAAGTAGGCTATGGTTAAATAAGTATTCTTGTCTTGGTAACCACGGTTTGCAGAGATATTGTAATAATACCATGGATAGTAGTAAACACTACCGGTTAAACCAGAGACTAATATCATGTTTTGGTTAGTTTGACAGCCTATTTTACTGTCAAAACCTTGTGTGCCAACCGCAGTAGCAGTTTGTATTAACAAAAATGCAATTAATATATTTGTGTAAGTATGTATAGTGTTAATATTTTTATTGGTTTTCTGGCATATTGATGATATATTTACTTTGAAGTTTTTAGAAACATTATTTAAATTGTAATTACCACTTTTTTATATAATATTTCAAATCTGAGCTAATTTCTTCAGTTAGATGAAAATGAAATTTGGCCAGATAAGTGTAATATCATATGGCAATGATAATTACTAGAGGCACAAACTCTCCAAAATTTATCCACCAATTTTATTTTTTGCAATGATTTTTGGTTGTAAAAAGGTTAGAAAGTTGAGAAATCGTCGGTAAAACTGGATTGTTGTTTCTGCAAAATTATACGATAAAATAATTTGAAAATATACACGGAAATCCTTTTTTCTATTGTTTTTTGTCTAATTTGAAAAAAAATAAAATTAAAAATCTCATCAAATGGTTGAATGCGGATAAAGATGTAAGTTTTCTTGTCACTTTTTAAAGTAAAATACGGCAACAAATTAGATTAGATTACATGAGTGATTTGCATTGGCTGAATTTAATTTATTTTGCAGAGTTAGTAAGATGTGAGAAAAAAAAAGGAAGATAAGAGGTTTTAGCAAATTTTAACTTATGTGTGTTGTTAGCACAATGAAAGGTATTGCAATTATTTGAAGAATTACAGTAAAGATCTATTGGAGATGAATTTTTTATGGAAATGAGCATAACGTTCACTTGTATTTTACCCAACCATATTATGTGATTTAGTGATCATATCAAAAAAAGGAAAGGATTAATCCGTGTTTGTAGATCTTATATCCGCGCGGTAAACAATTAATCAGTCTAAATCCGTTTGCATAAATTTTTGTGACCCCATTTGTTTTTTGTTTGGGAAAAGGCCACATGGGGGGTTTCCTAACCGATATTTACCAACAAAATCTAATTCTTTTTTTCAAACTGAGGAAGTATACTGATTCAGCATGCTAAGGAATTCAGAGCCCGATAGAAAGACATGTATTTTTCTCATTTGTTTTTAACTAATAATATGAAAACAAGGGGTTATCATTTGAATCCATACAAAGGTTATTCCTGTTATCTATGTTTTCCCATACTATTTGATCTTGTCCCACTTTTTTTATCTTTTTTTTTTTTTTTGTATTGTTTTTAGCCGGATAAAAATAAAAAAAATTTCATCACAATGGACTAAATCCGCCTATAAATCGAATTCGTTATCTTGATTTGTACACCATAGTTCTTTTTGGATGAAGAATGTGGGTTTTTGTTAGATATATTTAAGCAGCATGGAAACAACATTTGGGTTAACAGACCAAAGAAAAGAATAATAAAATGAGCAATTACAATTTCAATTCACAATACACTCAACCGCAGTACCCAGCTAGCTACCCAAATAATTATCCAAACAACAACCCAGTCTATCCAACCCCTCAACCTCAATATGGAGACTTCAAAACTAAATATCCACCTCCACCTATAGATTCAACTGCTCAGTCTCAATATGCAGACATGAAACCCCATTATCCACCCCCACCACCTCAACCTCTAGACTCAACTCCTCAGTCTCAATATGCTGACATGAAACCTCAATATCCACCCCCACCACCTCAAGATCATTGTGCACACGTGCACCCTAACTACGCAAATCCACCTCCTCAACCTCAATATCAAAACAATTTCCCACAGTATCCACAATACCAGCAATACCCAAATACCCAGTACCAATATCAAGCCCCACCTCTTCCTCAAAACAACGCTCCAAAGTTCCATACACTCAAGTTTCTTACAAATGTAACTTCTTTTGTAAATCACACAATTTACTGTTTCAGAACTATTGAATCTAGGGAGCGTTATGTGCGATACAAAGGTAAAAACATAAACATTTGTGATGATGGAATGTTTAGTGGGTTGCCTTTGTTTTCTTGTGAAATGAAGGTTGATTCCAGTTATCTATTGACATCAAAAAGTACCAACTACACTATTTACAAGTATATTATCATACCATCTGACCCCAACCATCCGGATAAAAAGAAGTTGGAAGCAAAATACTTGCATGATCCCAAAAAGTATAAACTTCATATGGAAAGTAAAGAATACGCAATGACTGTTTATAAATGGATTTACTGTGAAGTTGTAAACAAAGTCCAATACATGTCATTAAAGAAAAGCAGAAATACCCATCTTTACTTTGAAAATGAATCTTTGATAATGAATTTCTTTAGTTTCCATGATTATATCTCAGTTTCAGGCCACCCTGACTTTGAAAAAAACGATTGGATCTTTAGAAATAACGAAGGTAATGTCTTTATTGATAACATTTACATAAACGACACTTACAAATTGAGGAACGATGTAGGTCAGATTGCCGCAGAAATTGACAACAGCTCCAGATCAAACAAATTTATCACTACAACTTTAAGAGAAAAATTAGGTGACTTGATTATTCCATGGGTAAACAACCCTGAGCATGTCCAAATAAATGGGCATGTTTACAACTTAACTAATAACTATTTGCCCAAATTTCAAGAAGAGATTTTATGCATGACCTTTGTTATATTCTACTTTATAAGAAGAGAAGAGAAAAAAAGAAACGATAGAATATCATAGTATATATTTTAGTTCTAATTACTTGTTATATTGTCCTTTTTAACAATAAATTTTTATATATACCTATCAGTAATAAAAATTGTTTACAGTTTTGGTTTAATTGTTTTTTTAAAATGTAAACATGATTTAATAGATGTAAAAAACAACTATACAATCTCATTTTTGAGTAGTGGAAAAAAAAACTAAAAAAATTTAACGTGCTCCGTAATATTTCATATTTAGTTCTGTCTAAAAAATATTACTCAACAGAATTTTCTAAAAAAATAACGTAACAAAAATTAATGTGCTCCGAAGGTTGTTTGTTTATTCTTAACTCATATCTATCACTAGAAAAAAAGAAAAAAAAAAAAAAAAAGAAAAAAAAGGAGACTTTAGAAAATACACGCATATCATTTATTCATATATATAAAGTGTCGTCATTTTAAAATCATTTTTTTCTTCTAGATTGTTAATAATTTAACTGAATTAAGGTGTAAAAAAAAACCATATAACAAAATATTTAACATGTCTGATAACTCAGAAGTTGAATCTTTTAACCCTAATGCTGTATCTGGCAATACAAAAAATGTTTACACTGGTGTTCCAGATACCAATTCTGTTCAATCATTGGCCAGAACTTTTACAAACATGTCATTGGCATCTTCTGGTGGAAATGAAGCCTATGATATTCCCGTCGATGGCCCAGAAGGTGTTGAAAGCTACAATGCAAAAGTCGATCCTAACTCTGAGGAATTCGACGCACATGCTTGGATGAGAAACTTGAACAAGCTAAGATCTGGTGATCCTGATTACTATAAGAACATCACCTTGACCATGGCCTACAAGAACTTATCTGCATTTGGTGACTCATCCGATGTTGTTTATCAATCCACCATTTTTAACATTTTCCAAAAGAACGCTGAAAGTATCTACAGAAAATTGAGAAAGGCAAGACCTACAGATAAGTTTACTATCTTAAAGCCAATGGATGGTATTTTAAAACCTGGTTCTTTGAACGTTGTTCTTGGTAAGCCTGGTTCTGGTTGTTCCACATTATTGAAGTCTATTTCCTCATCCACCTTTGGTTTTGAACTTACTAAAGATTCTGTCATTTCTTACGATGGTATTACTCCAAAGGAAATCCAAAACAATTACAGAGGTGAAGTTGTTTACCAAGGTGAAGCTGATATCCATTTCCCTCAGTTAACAGTCTTTGAAACTTTGAACAACGTTGCTTTGTTAACAACTCCAAGTAATAGAATCAAGGGTTTGTCTAGAGAAGAATTCTCCAAGCACATGGCTGAAGCCACCATGGCCATGTATGGTTTATCACATACAAGAAACACCAAGGTTGGTAACGATTTTGTTAGAGGTGTTTCCGGTGGTGAAAGAAAGAGAGTTTCCATCTGTGAAATTTCCTTGGTCAATGGTAAGATTGTTTGTTACGATAACTCCACCAGAGGTTTGGATTCTGCTTCTACTTTATCCTTCATCAAATCTTTGAAGACTCAATCTAGAACTGCTGATACCACTTCTGTTGTTGCTATCTACCAATGTTCTCAAGAAGCTTATGACTTATTTGATAATGTCATTGTCTTAGATGATGGTTACCAATTGTATAATGGTCCTGCTGAAAAGGCTAAACAATACTTCATTGATATGGGTTATGTTTGTCCTGATAGACAAACTACTGCCGATTTCCTAACCGCTGTTACCTCTCCTACTGAAAGAATTAAAAACACTGAAATGTTGGAAAAGGGCATGAAGATTCCGGATACCCCATTGGAAATGTACGAATACTGGACTGCTTCTCAGCAACATAAAGAATTAGTTACTGAAATTGATCAATACCTTGGCCATATTGATGGTTCTTTGAAGGAACAATTCCACCAAGCCCATACCTCTGCTCAAGCCAAGAGAGCCAGACCTTCTTCTTCTTACTTATTGACTTTCAGACTCCAAGTCAAGTACTTATTGCAAAGAAACATGACTAGAATCAAAAACGATATAGGTCTATCTGTTTTCCAAGTTGGTGGTAATTGTATTATGGCTTTGATTATTGCTTCTATGTTCTACAAGGTTATGTACTACACCAATACTTCTACATTCTTCTACAGAGGTGGTACACTTTTCTACGCTGTTCTATTCAATTCCTTCTCCTCCTTGTTAGAAGTCATGACCATGTACGAAGCCAGATCTATTATTGAAAAGCAAAAGAACTTGGCTATGTACCATCCATCTGCTGAAGCCATGTCCTCTATTCTATCTGAAATGCCTGCTAAAATCATTACTCTTATAGTCTTCAACATGTTCTACTACTGGTTGACCAACTTGAAAAGAGATGCTGGTGCTTTCTTCTTCTATTTGTTAATGAATTTTGTTTGTTTGCTAACAATGTCTCATATGTTCAGATTTATTGGTGCTGCTACAAAATCCTTCCCAGAAGCCATGGTTCCTGCTTCTGTTGTTTTATTAGCTATTTCCATGTACACCGGTTTTGCTATTCCAAAGAAAAGTATGTTAGGATGGTCCAAGTGGATTTACTGGATCAGTCCTATTCAATATGGTTTTGAATCTTTGATGATTAATGAGTTCCATGATGTTGAATACCCATGTACTTCATTTATTCCAAGTGGCCCTGGATACAGTAAGTTTGGTTCTGACTTCAGAACTTGTTCTGTCGTTGGTGCTGTCCCTGGTTCAAATGTCGTCAGTGGTGATGACTTTTTGAGATTGTCTTATGGATATTACAACAGTCATAAATGGAGAGGCTTTGGTATTGTTTTAGCTTATGCCATTGTCTTCTTTGGTATCTACTTAACTTTCACCGAATACAACGAATCTGCCAAGCAAAAGGGTGAAATCATTGTTTTCCCACAGGCAATTGTTAGAAAGATCAAGAAGATGGCAAAGTCTACCAAAGATATTGAATCTGCTGCCGCTTCTGATGGTTCTTACACCGAAAAGAGAATGGTCTCTGATGATTATGATGAATCCGAAGAAAGTGTTGTTGATGTTGGTTTAAGTGAATCTGAAGCTACTTTACATTGGAGAGACTTATGTTATGATGTTCAAATTAAGAGTGAAACCAGAAGAATTTTGAACAATGTTGATGGTTGGGTTGCCAAGAATTCCATTACTGCTTTAATGGGTTCATCCGGTGCTGGTAAGACTACTTTAATGGATTGTTTGGCTTCAAGAGTTACCATGGGTGTTATCACTGGTGATATCTTAGTCAATGGTAAGTTAAGAGACAGCTCCTTCCCAAGATCTATTGGTTACTGTCAACAACAAGATTTGCATTTGGCTACTGCTACCGTTAGAGAATCTTTGAAGTTCTCTGCTTACTTGAGACAACCTGCCTCTGTTTCCAAGGATGAAAAGGATGCTTACGTTGAATCTGTTATCAAAATCTTGGATATGCAAAAGTATGCTGATGCTGTTGTTGGTGTTGCCGGTGAAGGTTTAAATGTTGAGCAAAGAAAGAGATTAACTATCGGTGTTGAACTTGCTGCCAAGCCTAAGTTGTTGATGTTCTTGGATGAACCAACTTCTGGTTTAGATTCCCAAACTGCCTGGTCTATTTGTCAATTGATGAGAAAGCTAGCCAACCATGGTCAAGCTATTCTATGTACTATCCATCAACCTTCAGCCATGTTGATTGAACAATTTGACAGATTATTGTTCCTACAAAAGGGTGGTAAGACTGCCTACTTTGGTGACTTAGGTAAAGGTTGTAAGACTATGATTGATTACTTTGAAAGTAAAGGTGCTCCAAAGTGTCCTCCTACTGCTAACCCAGCCGAATGGATGTTGGATATTGTTCAAGCTAGAGATTACCACGAAGCTTGGAAGTCTTCAGATGAATACAAACAAGTTCATGCCACTTTGGATGAAATGGAAAGAGAGTTGCCAAAGATTCCAATTTCTAATGCTGATGATACTTCTGCCTTTGCTGCTTCTTTTGCTACTCAATTTAGCTGTGTTTACAAGAGAGTTTTCCAACAGTACTGGAGAACTCCTATCTACTTATGGGCAAAATTCTTTGTTACCGGTGGTTCTTCACTTCTAATTGGTTTTACTTTCTTCAAGTCAAATCACTCGTTACAAGGTTTACAAAATCAAATGTTGGCTATTTTCATGTTTGTTGTTATTTTCAATCCGTTCTTGCAACAGTATTTGCCGATTTTCAAACAACAGAGAGAGTTATACGAAGCTAGAGAAAGACCTTCAAGAACCTTCTCTTGGTATGCTTTCTTGATTGCACAAATGGTGGCTGAAATCCTACCTAACTTGTTGTGTGCGATTTTAGGTTACTTCTGTTTCTATTATACAATTGGTTTTTCTAACAATGCTTCTTACTCTGGCCAACTAACCGAAAGAAGTGGTTTGTTCTTCTTCTATTGTTTAGTTTTCTACCTGTGGATTGGATCCACTGCTTTGATGGTTGCTGCTCCATTTGATGATCCTCAAGCTGGTGGTCATTTAGCTAATTTGATGTTCACCATGGCATTGTCGTTCAATGGTGTTTTTGTTGGTCCAAAAAAATTGCCTGGTTTCTGGAGATTTATGTACAGAGTCTCACCATTGACATACTTTGTTGATGGTACTTTGTCTATTGGTTTGGCGAATAATTTAGTTAAATGTAGTGACTATGAATACACTGATGTCACAGCTCCAGATGGAATGACTTGTGGTGAGTATCTATCTCCTTTCATCAAGGGTGTTGGTACTGGTTATATCCTTGATGAAAATGCAACAGGTACATGTAAGATGTGTCAAATTTCATCCACCAATGTCTTCTTAGAGTCTGTAAGTTCCAAATACTCTAGAAGATGGAGAAACTTGGGTATCTTCTTAGTTTACATTATATTTAACTATGCAATGGCCATGTTGTTTTACTGGTGGGCTAGAGTTCCTAAAAAAGCCGACAGAGTTGCTGATAAAAAGGATAAGAAAGAAAAGAAGTAATAGATTTGAGATATATATTATTGAAATTTAAAAAAATTAAGCTAGTTATTAAGATTTAGATGTATGGTATTTCTTTTTTAGTTAATGATAAAACTTTAATATATATATCAGTGCTAAGTATGTTTAAAATTTGAATTTGGTATAATTTTATTAGATAACACTATTTGAGTTTAGTTTATTCAAATTTAAATAGTGTAAAATTTAAAGTGTAAAGATGATTAAAGAAAGAAATGAAACAAAAAAAATTATGAGTGCGAAGCACGAGTAAGTTCCTGCTGTGTAGCGGAGCGGAACAAAAGGAACAAAATCAATAGCAGCTATAGAAAAAAGAGAGGAAAAAAAGAGAGGAAAAAAAGAGGAGAAAAAAAGAGGAAATAAAATATATGGGAGAGAAAACAGGAAGAGTAACAATAAAAAAAGAGGAAGTAACACATATAAATGATAACAATAATGGTAATATTAGTGATTAATATAGAAATAGTAGGTATATATTGTATATATATGTAATAATATTAACAAAAAAGAAGTTATATGAGATAATTGATGGAGGTTGGAGAAGGGATGAGGATGATGAGGTACGTGCGGAGATAAGAAACAAAAAGAAAAAAATATGAGTAAAAAGAAGAGATAAAAGAGAGGAATAACACATAGAAGTAGTAGTAATAATGGTAATATAAATAAAGAATACAGGAATAGTAGGTATATATAGTATATATATGTAATAATAAAATAATAAAAGTAGTTATATGAGATAATTGATGGAGGTTGTTGATGGGATGAGGATGATGAGGTACGTGCGGAGATAAGAAACAGCAAAGAAAAATATGAGTGCGAAGCACGAGTAGTTCCTGTCGTGTAGCGGAGCGAAACAAAAGGAACAAAATCAATAGCAGCTATAGAAAAAAGAGAGGAAAAAAAGAGGAAAAAAAGAGAGAGAAGAAAGAAGAGATATATGGGATAGAAAAAAAGGAAGTACAAAAAGGGGAAGAAGAAGATAAATAAGAATAAGAATATGGATATGGAAGTAGTATTAGGTAGTAAATAAGAGATATGAGATATTAGATATGAGAATTACAGATGGGAATGGAGGAGAGAATAAAGAAGAAGATAAAAAAGAAAAAATGGTAGCGTTATAAAACAAAAATGGTAGCGTTATAAAAGGAAATATGGTAGCGTTATAAAAGGAAATATGGTAGCGTTATAAAAAAGAAAATGGTAGCGTAAGAAAAGAAAAAATGGTAGCGTAAGAAAAGAAAAATGGTAGCGTTATAAAAGGAAAATGGTAGCGTAAGAAAACAAAAAAAGGTAGCGTTATAAAAGGAAAATGGTAGCGTACAAAATAAAAAAAGGTAGCGTTATAAAATAAAAAAAGGTAGCTTACAAATGGAATCGGCGATATAACACACACAACACAAAACACACGTGCATCGAAACAGGTATGTAGGTCAGGTCAGGTCAGGTCAGGTCAGGTCAGGTCAGGTCAGGTCAGGTCAGGTCAGGTCAGGTCAGGTCAGGTCAGGTCAGGTCAGGTCAGGTCAGGTCAGAAGAC
>JAJMDJ010000043.1:0-12952 GCA_030573495.1 Hanseniaspora nectarophila
CTCTTTTTGGTTGGGTCTTGTAAGGCCTTTTCAACTTCGGCATCGACAATCAAGTCTTTCTTTTCAATTTCGGAATCAGACATTTCGTGTATTTATTTGTGTTTCTCAGGTTACTCTCAAATGAGTCTCTTTTCTGTATTGATTCAATATATTGCTGCTGCTACAATCAGTTGAAAAGGTTTAAAACCAAAAAAAAAAAGAAATTTGAAATATTAGAATGAGGTTTTGAAAAAAGTTCATGGCATAAGAAAAAAGGAGCAAAAAAAAAATAGTAATCTCCCAAATAGGAAAATTCACTCACGAAAAAGAAATTCTAACCTAAGGTCACGTTTGACTTAGTTCAATAACTACTTTAAAAGATTCATATATAAAAAAAGAACGGAATATATCTAGTGTTTTATTATATATCCACCATATAACGATCAAATTGAATAAACTCTTAATTCCTGACTGTCATTCTTTTTATTATTATCATTTTTTTTTTTTTTTTCTATTTGGATTAATTATTATATCATCATGCCTTAGAATACAACCAATTGGTGGGTTTTAAAGTTACAGCAATTCAATAGTTTATTTTATAGATTTGATGCGAGAGTAAATAATAATAATAATAAAAGGAAATAACAGACTTAATAACGTTTCATTCTTTATTTTCAATAACGTTTAACAAATGACACAACAACAACCACTGGATTTCTTTGGAGGAGCTGGTTGAGTTTTGGCTTCAACAATCTTGGCTTGGACTGGAGCAGCAACCTTCTTGATGTGAGCAGCGGCTTCTTCTTCGGCAGCCTTCTTTTCTTCGGCCAATTGGGCATTTAGCTTGTCACTCAATTCCTTTTGGTCAACATCAATGATTTCAGTGAAAACAGGATTGGTTTCATCAGCAACATGGACACCTGGTTCACCAGCAACAGTGAACTTGGCATCTGGTTGGTCAATTGGTTGTATGAAGAACTCGGTTTCTTCAATGATTTCTTCAACTGGTTCACCGTGGTCACTCTTCTTAGCGGAAAGTGGTACAGATGGGGTAGCAGCAGCAACATGTGGAGCACCACCAGAAACCTTTAGCTTGGCATCATCAATCTTCTTTTCAACGGACTTTTCACCGGAGATAGGTAAAGATGATGCAGCAGCAGCAGGAGTTTTACCAAATAAGCTAGACTTGACATCACCAATCTTCTTTTCGATGGACTTACCACCCGAGATAGATGAGGATGGTGCAGAAGCAACTGGAGCTTCACCAACTAAGCTAGACTTGACATCACCAATCTTCTTTTCGATGGACTTACCACCGGAGCTAGGTAAAGATGATGCAGCAGCGACAGCGGCACCGGCAGCGGCACCGGTAGCAGCAATGGCAGCAGCAACTGGAGCTTTACCAACTAAGCTAGACTTGGCATCACCAGTCTTCTTTTCAACGGACTTTTCACCGGAGATAGGTAAAGATGGATCAACAACGGCTGCAGCAACTGGAGTTTCACCGACTAAGCTAGACTTGGCATCATCAGTCTTCTTTTCAACGGATTTTTCACCGGAGATAGGTAAAGATGGATCAACAACGGCAGCAGCAACTGGAGTTTCACCAACTAAGCTGGACTTGACATCACCAATCTTCTTTTCGATGGACTTTCCACCGGAGCTAGGTAAAGATGATGCAGAAGCGGCAGCGGCACCGACAGCGGCACCGGTAGCAGCAATGGCAGCAGCAACTGGAGCTTTACCGACTAAGCTAGACTTGGCATCACCAGTCTTCTTTTCACCAGAGATAGATGAGGATGGTGCAGAAGCATCTGGAGTTTCACCAACTAAACTAGACTTGACATCATCAATCTTCTTCTCGATGGACTTTCCACCGGAGCTAGGTAAAGATGATGCACCAGCAGCTGGAGTTTCACCAAATACACTAGACTTGACATCACCAATCTTCTTTTCGATGGACTTTCCACCGGAGATAGATGAGGATGGTGCAGAAGCATCTGGAGTTTCACCAACTAAACTAGACTTGACATCACCAATCTTCTTTTCGATGGACTTTCCACCGGAGCTAGGTAAAGATGATGCAGCAGCGACAGCGGCACCGGCAGCGGCACCGGTAGCAGCAATGGCAGCAGCAACTGGAGCTTTACCAACTAAGCTAGACTTGGCATCACCAGTCTTCTTTTCAACGGATTTTTCATCGGAGATAGATGAGGATGGGGCAGAAGCATCTGGAGTTTCACCAACTAAGCTAGACTTGAAATCACCAATCTTCTTTTCGACGGAGTTTCCACTGGCGATTGGTAAGGATGGTGCAGCAGCGGCAGCGGCACCAGTAGCAGCAACGGCAGCAGCAACTGGAGCATCTTCAGCAGCAATCAAGTTAGGCTTGGAAGTATCAACCTTCTTTTCTACAGGCTTGGCAGCATCAACTTTCTTTTCAGCAGTCTTGATATCAGAAGCAGGCAAAGAAGGATCAGCGGCGATCAAGGTAGGCTTGGAAGCATCTGTCTTCTTTTCTACAGGCTTGACATCAGCTACTTTAGACTTGATATCTTCAACCTTCTTTTCAACAGGCTTGACATCAGCAATCTTCTTTTCAACAGACTTTTCATTGAAAACAGGCAAGGATGAGTCAGCTATGAAAACACCAGGTTCACCAGCAACAGACAGATTTGGCTTGACATCCTTCAATTCAATTGGTTTGGCAGAAGCACTAGACTTTTCATTGAAAACAGGCAAGGATGGGTCAACATGAGCAATACCAGCAGCACCGGCAACAGCACCAACACCAGCAGCACCAACCATACCAGCCAAAGCACCAACACCCAAGGCAGCCTTGGAGCCGGAAGACTTCTTTTGTTCTGGTTCAGTCTTTTCAGCATCAGCCTTCTTTAGTTCTGGTTCACCAGCTAACTTCTTTTCTAGGTCTTTCTTGTTGGTGTTTTCAAACTTAGTAAAGGCATCAGTGGCTTCACCGGAAGTTGGAACAACAATGGCATTGGCGGCTGGGGCTGGGGTGCCTGAGGCATCGGTGTATTCAGAAACATCTTCATATTCGTCGTTTTCTTCGCTGACGAATTCTTGTTCTTCAGTGACCAAAGTAGTTTCACCGGTTTTTTTATTCTTTCTCATTTTTCTCTTGACTCTGACTTTTCTCTTACCGGATGAGCCTTGGGAGGTAGCAAGAGCAGATTCAGGAATGAAAGAGGACAATCTCTTTGAGTGTTCATCAATCTTTACAAAGTTGTTAGGAGCTTGGACAGCGGCGCCTTGAGGAACCTTGCTTTCGAATCTGCTGTCGATGGTCCATTTATCATCAACGATGTACTTGAAGTAGAAGTAGTCACCGTCGTCTTCGTTCTTGATGGACTTGTAAGCCAAAGGCATGGTTAAAGAAAAGGAGCCATCGTGTTGGGGAACTAGATGGACAACCTTTTGCCAGTTACAGAAGTCACCTGTGATGATGACGTCTTTAGGACCAGCAGGGTAGGTGAAGGTAATAAATTGGTTGTTAACACTCATGGTTTAGTATGTGTTTTGTATTGGTTGATAGATAAGATTATTTGATAATTAATAAATAATAATAAAAAGAAACCCTGTTTAAATATAATACAAGAATGCAACTTTAATATTACGAAAATAGTTAAAAAATGGCCACCCGACAACTTCATCATCTTTAAAAAAAAAAAAAAAATGGGCCTTTGCCCCCTAATTTTTTTTGTTTTGGTTGGCTATAATTTTATTTTTTCTCAAATTTGCTGTTATGTTTTTTTTTTTTGTTACGGGACAATCTTTGGGTTTAACGTTTAATGTGACTTTTTTTAGATACCTTGCCGCTACAACGTCATCAAAAAAAATCACACTTATCATATTTTAAAAAGAAATTGTTGACATACAGTCACGTGTATCAGCACAGCTTATCACAATAAAAATAATCATGTTTACATATATTCAAGGTTGACTTCCATTATTCTATCGTAATAGGAAAATCTTATAATATGTTATATGGAAACTTCTTTTGTGTAGATATAATGCTTATTTTTAGAGATGATATCATTTACAATGTACTGAAGAAAACATATGGAATATTATTCCATATGTTTGTATTACTATTGTTGTATACAATTTATATACACAAGTACTTATCAAAACATTGTATATATATTTATTTTTTAAAGTCTAATTTCTTATATCTATACTTCCAGTTTTATGTAATCAAGTGTTCAAAAAATACTGCATATGTGTAAATATTCCCATTTTGTTTGCTGTTATCTTTTCGGATATAACACCAATGTGTTGTGTCTCCGAAATACACCTAAAAAAAAAATATAACACCGATTCGTTGTTAAGAATTTATTTAACCAAATTTGGCGGTGTTTAAGTTCCTCAAAAAAAAAAAAATATAAGATAAGCATACAAGATTTGTTTTTTTTTTATATGCCAAAAGAGCTTCATTCTGCACCTATCTGTTGCTTATAAGCGACACTTTTTTTTTTTAAAAAAATCTTATAAACAAACAAAAAGTGTCAACTATATAACATAGATCTCTTTTTTATTTTGTTTATCGTAAATTCAACATTCAAACTTATAATTCAAAGAAAAAACCCCCCAAAAAATAAAAATAATAACCAAAAACTCCCATTTTTTTATAATGACCACAGACGAAAACACCACCATTTCCTCTTATGACCAATTCAAAGCCAAGTACGCTTCATCCTTGTCAAAGCTTGATGCTGACAGAGTCAGTGATCTATTTTACTTGATGCACGGTCTTCCAAAGGACTTGAAGAGATCAGCCGCTCCAGTCTACCTAGCTGGTGGTATGCCCCATGAATCCATGTTCCCATTCAAACACGTTAGTGTCAAGTACAGAGACACTCCAGGTGTTTTGGGGGAACCTGAAGTTGAATCTGAAAACTCCTATGACATTCCTCTATACGCTGATGATTCTGTCAAGTCCCAACAATGTGACATTGCCAATTCTTTCCAATACTCCGATAACATGGGGATGGCTTCATTGAGAGATTTTGCCAAGAAGATCATCAACAAGGTCAATACCCCGGTTTATGAAAACTGGGATGTAATGATCACCTCTGGGTCCTCAGACTCCTTGTCCAAGGTTTCTGATTTGCTTGTTGACGAAGATACAACTGTATTGTGTGAAGAATTCACATTTGTCAACATCTGCTCCCACGTCAGTTACGCCCGTGGATCATGTGTTCCTATTAAACTAGAGGTTTCTGATGATCCAAAGTCCCAAGGTATCGATACTGGTTATCTATCTGAGTTATTGGAGAACTGGTCCACTTATTACCCAGAAAAGAAGAAGAAACTTGTTTTGTATACAATTTCTACTGGTCAAAACCCAACTGGTGTTACTCAATGCATGGAAAAGAGAAAGGAAATATATGACATTTGTTGCAAGCACAACGTCATGATCTTGGAAGATGATCCATATGGATACTTGCAATTGCCTAAGTTTGATGTTGAAAACCCATTAAAAAACCCATACAAGGACAATTCCATTTCCCTTGACTCCTTCTGTTCTGAATTACTAAAGCCAAGTTACATGACCATTGACACAGAAGGAAGAGTATTAAGACTAGAGACATTTTCAAAAGTTGGTTCTCCTGGTTTGAGATTAGGGTTCATTGCTGCCAACAAGTTCTTAATTGACAGACTAAGCAACATATCCCTAATGACATCCAGAAACGCCTCCGGTGTAGCCCAATCCATCACTAACAACTTGTTATTCGAGTTGGGAACCAGATACCAAAAAGAAGTCAATCCAAAGGCTGATTTCATTGATGGATGGTTCAGCTGGTGTATGAAGATTGCCGGTGAGTACACCCACAGAAGAAATGTTCTGTTCAATGCCATCCACAGCACAGAGGCTTCCAAAAAAGGATACTTCAAATTATTGGAACCTTCTTGTGGGATGTTTGCAACCGTTGTTGTTAAGATGAAGCCAGAGTGGGTCACCAGTGAGGACAAAACCATTAGAAGAGACCAAATCAAGAGAGCCATGGATTACCTGTTGTGTTGCTTGTTGGAAACAGGTTGTTTGCCTATCCTCGGTTACAAAATGACCATTTGTAGAGACTTCTCCATGGAAAGAGCAAACTTCTTGAGAATCACCTTTGCCAAGGCTGAATCCAGTGAAATCTTTGAAAAGGGTGCTGAAAACATGAGTGCTGCCTTTGTCAGATTGAATGAGGAGTACATGACCGATAAGGAACTATGGGACTTGTCACCATCTGGTTTAGTAGGTATGTAGTGAAGGAAAAGTAGCTTATGTCCGGGAACAATATATATATCCGATCCAAAAAAAAAAATATGGGTACATACATGAAATTTTTTTCTTTAACAAACACATTATTGTGTGGCAACTTTTTGTTGAAACACCACCACACACAACATAAAAAACATAGCATGTCCACATTATCTGTGCTGCCAGAAGGCCAAGACAACAACACCGAGGTCACCCAAGAAGACCAAAACAAAATCAACGAGTTCAGCAAGCTTATAATGAGACAGGAAAAGCTCAAGGCTATCCTGGACTCCCTGCATGACGAGAAGGAGTACATAGACGAATTGTCCCTTGAGCTTGAGCTTATGGACGAGGACGAGAAGCTTCCATACAAGTTGGGAGACTCTGCATTCATCCAAATGAAGGTGAGCAAGATCATCAAACTTCTTGAAGCTGACTTGGACGAAATGAACGCCAAGGAAGAGGAATTAGGAAAACAAGTTGATGATTTGGAGGAGACTCTGAAGGAGTTGAAACAGGCCTTGTATGCCAAGTTTGGAAACAACATCAATATGGAGCGTTAAAAAAGAAGATACTTGATCATTAAGTGTATTAGATTATTATTTTTTTGGGTATATATATAGCAATATTATTAGTAAATCACCAAATCTTTTTCTAGGATAAATTCGTATTCGGATAGTTCCTTGCCAACGTAGGTGGCCAACAAGTTGAATTGGTGTTGTAGATCGCCGTTCTTTGTTTGTTGTTGTTTGATGATATCAAATGAGAAGCCATCAATGATGTTGTAGTCGAAGATGATGTCGCCACCAAGGACATGACTTATGTAGTCCTGTAGTTTTGTTACTACCTCGTTTACCTGTGATTCCTCAAGCTTGTGTTCAGGACTTTCGTTTTTTAGCAAAAAGATGTATCTTTGGTATTTGTTTTCGGTGTCTCTGTACTTGTTGGGAACAGGAGCGGCTGAAGCAAAGGAGATGAATGTTATGAATGAAAGCAGTAGTGCGATGCCTCTAGTAAATTTCATATTATGTAGTAATGTATTTTGTATTAATGTAGATTGGTTTTGTTTCATATTTTTAAAAATCAAAATTATAAAACAGTTTCTTATTCTCAGCATTATTCTTTTTAAATACGTCGATATCTCACAAGCCAAATTACACAAAAGATGCATTTGTTTTAAAAAAAAGAAAAGAAATACATCCAAAAAAGTTACTAAATTTAACTATTTTTTTTTTTTTTAACGCCTTTTTTTTTTCTTTTTTTTTGAATCCCTCTCAAGTAATAATCTATAAAAAAATAATACGTATGTCATAAATCATAAAATTAATTAAAGTGTCTTTATATATAGCTACTCCTCATCACTGCTGCTGTCAAACATGTCTTCTTGCAGTCTGCCAAAGCCATGATCGGTATTTCTTCTTTTGCTTTCATAAGCACGTCCATGAACCGAGTACTCGTCAATAAGGAATTGTGTAACCAGCCAGTCATCCTTGCCTTTTTCTTCGTTCTTTACCACGGAATGTTTCTTTGTAGTCTTTTTCTTGTTCTTTTGACTTGTGGAGATAGGCAAGTACTCATCGTCACTTGAGCTGGAGTAGTCATCCAAACCATCCACTATAGTCTTTGATCTATCATCCAAAGGATCTGCATTTCCTGACATCAAAGCCAAATCAAAAGTATCCTTCAAGGACATGGAGTTTCTTGGCATCATCAAGTATCTCTCACGTTCCAGGATTTCATCCATCATCGGACTGTTTCTGTCTAGTCTGCTGCTTGGGTTCTTAGGAACAACTTGCTTGTAATTAGGTAACTTTTGTTCTTTGGTGGGCTGTGGAGTTGAAACAATACTATCGTAAGATGGTGGTTCCTGACTATTCACATTCATCATCAACATTGAAGGAAGTTCTTGAGTCATATCGGACTTGAAGGACTCGGATTTTACTGTATCTGGTTTATCTGAAGAAATTTCATCTTGTTCAATGCTATTGCAAAGCTTGCTTGGGGTGATTCTAGCATGGGATCTTCTGGTGAATATCTCGTTTTCTAGTAAACTGGTGGGCACTGAGTAGCTTAAGTTGTTTGATGGATCGATGCCTTCGTTGTTTAAAGACAAAGGACTTTGCTTGTCAAAGTGGGTACCTCTGCTGGTGATTGGGGTATTGAAGGTGAAAATCAATTCGCTTTCGTAGCTCTTGCTAGGGAAAAACTCCTCTTCCGCGCTAGAGATGGATTTTTTATGCTTATGCTTGTTAATTGAGCGTGTATTATGTGTTCTGAACATAGTGGCTGTTTAATATCGGTGGCATCCAACAAGAAAGTTTAAAGTTATATAGATTTTCTTGATATAAAGTTAATAATATGAACACATTTGATTTATAAAGATCTACTCAAGCAATGGTATCTATAAATGTGGCTTGGGTTTACATTTTTTTTTTTTTCATTTAAAAAAAAACAAGGGATTTCATTTTTTTTTCACTCATCTAATTAATTAAATTACTTGATATGCCATGTGCTCACTTGATTAAAACATGTGGCTGATCAAACCGTGGTTTCATTTTTTTTTAATATTTCCCAAAAAGGAAATATTTACTGCGAAGGCCAAAAAACAAAAAAAAAAGTATGACATGGTGATATTTTTGAAAGGGGTGTGTGGGATACTATGAAACTGCACGTGCGTATTTTCTCAATTACGAACATGAGTCAAAAAATATTTATATTAGTTAAACGCCATGTGAGATGATTTTAATATTATCACACTTTAAAAAAATTCTAATTTAGATATTACCCTCTTGATTATGTCATTTTACTAATTGAAATACCATTTTAGGAAACATAAAGCACAGATACGTTGAATGTTTTCAACACACCTTGTTGTAAACCTGTTAACATTCATATATTGATAAAAGTATATACAATGGTTTTTTTTTTGGTATACTGTATACCTAAGGGCACACCTTAAAGTACTCGCTTGTTTTTTTTTTTTTTTTCTATTTTATTCACTCAGTAAGAATAGAGACGCAGTTATAAAAGTCTCCTTTTCTTTTTTTTCTTTCTTTTGAGAATAGAAAGAATATATACATTTCGGGGCTTTCGCTACCTCCGTGGGTAGAAAAAAAAAATAAGCACCCCCCTCTTGCTTTTTCCACCTCCTTACACACTGTAAACGGTGCCTCATGAATACGTTTTATCATGAAACACAATAGAAAAATTTAGTATCGTTAATTTTTGTGTTTACACATTAAAAATGATTGGGACATTCCGAATTTCTTTTTTTATTTTTATTTTTGATGTTGATGTGTAAAATTTTCTATTTATATATATAAAGGTGCTAACTTTCTTAAAAAAGCTTATTAAGATGTTCATCAAAAAATACTAGTTAAACAACAAAGACCTGAATAAACCAAAAATAATAATATTCATTGTTGTTTTAAAAAGATAAGGACAACTTTTTTTTTACTGTTTTAGGAAATATAAATTATACGAAATAATGAAATTAACAAACACTCTCCATAATATCCAGCAAATTGACTTCAAGTACTCAATCATCATGCTTGCTGTTCTGCTGATAAATGCATTCCTATGTGCATACACCCTCATGTTCTTCTCCCACTCCAGCACAGCCATCATATCCAACATCATATACCTGCTCACATCCATCGTGCTCATAGTAAACATAAACGCAAACAAGTACTTGTCTTATATCTTCCACTTGATGGTCTTCTCACAGCTGTTTATTTCCATGCAATACTACGATACCATTGAACTGCAATCACACAAGGTAGTTCTTCTTGTGAGCTTGTTGGTTTTGAATTTCTGCAAATTCGAGTATGACAGACAAAACCAATTGATGAATGCATACCAAGAAGTCATTGAGAATCTGGATTCAGATGATGAGTCAGATGACGAATATGATGAAAAGAAGTTCTTACAAGTATGATTACGATGAAATAATAAATGATGAAGAACTTTGTACACGAAGTTTTCTGGAATCAGCCCAATAAATAATATAAGATACCCCAGATGTAAAGATAGAATAAGTTATGTATAGTATTAAATTCAGTTGCATTTTTTTTAAAAAAACACGATATTCACGATACATCTTGAATGTATATCTATAAAAGATAAGAATTGAGTATAGAAGAGCCATAACAAAAAAAAAAACAAAAAGCTTAATGGCATTCTTTGATAAAAAAAGTGCCATGTTCAGGTAACTAAAAATAGCCATTCACACAGTTTTTAACGAAATAGGAGGCTTGATGGATCTTTTCAATTTTTTTTTTGATATTGAAACTTGCGAGATATATGTATCATGAACGGAATTAAAACCCCGACACGTGATCTCTACTATATCCGAAAAAGTTGCTTTTTTTTTTTTTTTAAATTCTAGCTTTTTTTTTCCTCCCAGAAATTTCAATTTTTTTTGTTTAAAAAAAGAAAATATCAATATGATTTAGTATTTTTTTGATATATATTATATATCTACTAACAATAAAGAGTAATCTGGATCCCCAAAAAACTAATATCAATGGCTGAAGAAAAGAAACTAACCAAAAAACAACTAAAAACCTTAGAATTCAAAAACAAAAGAAAGGAACCTGAACCTGAACCAGTCAAGGAAGTTGTTCCTGAAGCTGCTCCACAAGAAGCTGCTCCAGCCACTGGTGAAGAACCACCTAAGAAGAAGCGTAAAACCAGAAGAGGAAGAGGAGGAAGACCAAGACAAAACGCTGATGACAACATCCCAAGATTCCTGCTGTTTGTTGGTGGTGTTGGTCGTGATTGTACCATTCAAGAACTTCAAAAGATATTCAAGACATCCAAGCCGGATGCGATTCGTTACAGACCAGACAAGGGGATAGCCTTTTTGGAGTTCCAGCCGGCCAAGATGAAGGCCAAGGACGAAAAGGACCTGGTTGAAATAGAAGGAAAGGAAGTTGAGGTGGATGCGTCAGTTTATGCTTCGGAAATCCAAAAGAGAATGGATATTGCATTGTTACAAGACGGAAGAATGATCAGAGATAGAAAAATCAAGGTTGAGTTGACTGTTGGTGGTGGTGGTAATTCCGCCAACAGAAAGGAAAAACTGGACTCAAAGAATAACAAAATGGACATAGAAAGAACCATCAGAATGAATCAATTGAAGGCCAGAGCCGCCAAAAAGCCAGAACCAAAACAAGCTTAATTTTTTTTACATTGATGTTTTATTAATGAATTATATATATATGTGACTAATCCCTTTATTTAGAAGTCGTACTTGTTTAGAACAGCATCTAAATCGTTCAATAACTCAGTCTTTCTGGCTTCATCACACCAAGAGCCGTTGATAGCATTTGTGGCGATCTTCTTCCAATCATGCTTGGTCAAGTTGAATCTTCTTTGGACTTCCAAGTAGTTGTCTAGGATGTAACCACCAAAGTATGCTGGATCATCTGAGTTGATACTGAAAGGAACATTGGCATCCAAGAACTTCTTGATAGGCAATTGAGAAACATCCTTGACAACTCTCAATACAACATTACTCAATGGACAAACAGACAACATGATGTTTTCGTTGGCCAATCTTTCAAGAACAGCTGGGTCCTCAACACTTCTTACCCCATGGTCTATTCTTTCAACCTTTAAGACATTCAAGGCATTGGTGATGTATGAGGCATCTCCTTCTTCACCGGCATGTGCAGTCAATCTTAAGTCTGGGTTCAAGGCCTTGGCTTGTTTATAAACACCTTCAAATAGTTCAGGTGGGAATGGCTTTTCAGATGAATCCAAACCCAAACCATGGATCTTTCCGCCTTTGATCAAATGAGAAGCTTGTTCAACAGTAGTGGAACAATCTTCAGAAGATAAATGTCTCAACAAACACATGATGATCTTGGTGGTGATTCCGTACTTGGCAAGGGCCTCGTCACAGGCTCTTTGAATCCCATTGAAGACTAGATCAATGGATAAGTTTCTAGAGGTGTGGGATTGTGGATCAAAGAAAATTTCAGTGTGCTTCAAACCTTGCTTGGATACTTTTGTTAGGTACTCAAAGGCCAATGTGTAGAAGTCATCTTCAGTGATCAAAACATTGCATCCAATGTAGTAAACATCCAAGAAATCTTGTAGGTTGGAGAAATGGTTGTAAGATTCAGCCAATTCTTCATGAGTCTTTGGGAAACTTTCAGGAAGAGTTATTTTGTTTTTGTTGGCTAGTTGGAATAGCAATTTTGGTTCCAAAGTACCTTCGATGTGAAGATGGTGTTCACACTTTGGGATTTCAGTTAAGAAATCAACTTGGGATTGAGATAGAGGATATTCAGGGAATTCACACATTTTTTGGTATATATCCAGGTTACTAATATTGTTTGAAGTATTTGTTGAAAAAGAGTTTAAAGAAAAAGAAATAGTTTAAAATATTATTTAAAAAAAAAAAAAAAGAAACTTTTTCTTCTCCCACTGTGTATATTTTTTTAAAATTTGAAAAAAAAAATTTAAATTTAGATTTAGAATTTTTTTTTTCTAAAAACAATCAAAAGTTCTAACGGTTTGACGTAGTAGAATGTGATTATTCAACAATCAAGAGTATATTCGGCATGATATGGCCGATATAAATACGTGTTTTTGTAATGAAAAGGTGGAGAAGCGGGAATCACGTGTAGAGTGATGAACTGAAAAAGATACAACAAATGTGATTATTGTATATAAAAAAATGAAGAAGAA